>JABUQX010049033.1:42500-47500 GCA_015478945.1 Trachelipus rathkii | reverse complement strand
TTTCTTTTTAAAGTAATATAATATATATATTATATATATATATCTTTTAATATATAATATATAATAAATAATTATATATAATATATAATAATATAATATATATATTATATATTTTATATAAATATAAAATATATATATATTAATAATATTAATAGTATTAGAGTATAATATATATATATTATATTATATTAAAGTATCGGTATCAAGGGTATATATATATAGTATATATAATATATATATATACTATAGTATAGTAGTGATATATAGTATGATATATATATATATATATATATATTATATAATTAATAGAAGCCCTTGTAGAGAATCTTGTCAATAATTTAGAAGGAAGTTAGTATTTTATTCAAAATAAAAAAAATTAATAAAATAAAGCAAAAATTTCGTTTCTTTTCGAAACCTCATCAGTTGCAGTTTTTTTGTAAGTAAAATTAAAATTAATTTATTTTAACAATGAGAATTTAAAAAGTAATTTAATTTTAGAAATTTATTTTTTATAGAGATTTGAGAGTTCATTAATGTATTAGAGTGATTGATATGATTTCGCCTTTTGTCTATTAATGTTTTGATGGTAAGGAGGTGTAAGTAAAGATTCAAGTAGTTTCTTCTGTGTAAATCTTTTGAATGTTTTTTTTTTTCTATGAGAGAGCATGTTTGCTAATACAAACAGAAGGTATGTTGTGGGAACGATGTAAGTTCGAGGCAGAATTTGATTGTCTATGGGTAAGCGTCAGTGTGTTGATACAGTCTTACGATTAAAATATGTTTCTCCAATCGATAAGAATACAATGAAGGCAAGGAATTTTTATAAACACATTGGGTAGCACTGCGTGATTTATGCTAAGGTCTAAGAATGCTTTAAGGTAAAAATACCTGAAGAAGTGAGTCTTAAATATATTGTAAGATATTTTTTAAGTTAAGAAGAATATTAGGAAAGCTAAGAAAATTTTTTTAAAGGTTATGATTGGGAGTTTATAAAAGATTTCTTCTGCTTGTTTAAGGGCGCCTTGTATAAATGAAGTTTGTTAAAAATAGAAAAAAGGTAATTAATTTCGTTTGAAAAAAGAGGAGAATATTCTTAGAGCTCTGAGAAATAAAGAAGCAAGTGGCCTATTTGTGTTGATTGAATGGATGACAACCAAAAGTATGTAACTGGCGTTTAAGTAGGTTCGGTAAACAGAAAATTGGTAAGTGGTAAAATTATTGGACCAATTTAAAAAACATTAAGAAATTAGGGAATTATTTAAAGTTTCAATTGTGGAATTTTATGTAGGTTAATAGTGTTGCAAGAAATCAAGATATTGTGTGTTATGTTGGAAGAATAGAAAAAAAAATATCATTCCACATGTATGTACCAATAACATTATAAGAATGGTTTAGGAAATAAGTATAATAGATGCAAGAGATCCATAAAATTTACTTAGACAGTGTAAAGGGAATACCCATACTAAGACCAGATTTGTGTTTCAGAAAAATGTTTTTAAATTCAAAAAAGTGATGTTCTAGGGTAAGTAGGATTAATTGTTTTAAAGCATCAAAAACCCAAAAAGCAGTCAATCCACACGTCCCCACTCTCTTGAAGCTTGATTTAACTTCTTTTCACCTCCGGACCGTCCCTTTAACTCTTTCCACTCTTATGCACGTTTATTGATGAAAACAATTTTATATTACCATTTCCCTTTTATACTGAGATACTCTCTCCCGAGTTCCTCCAAATACCAAATTGCAAGAAATTTCAGAATTCAAAAAGGGAGTCAAATTCAGGAAAAGTCGGAGACATCCTCATTCTACTTGTGAAGGAAAAGAGTATCTCAACTCTTTGGCAACTGTTGTATTACTATATTCAATGAATAATCGATGTTATTTTCTAACTTTTAATCATTATCCAATTCAAATAGAGGCCTACCATGAAGAAGAATCAAAAAATATAACATCAATGAAATTATTTTAATGGCCGCTATATGATTGTAATCCCGAAGTGGATACACCAGCTCTTCGCGATAATCCCGACACATTCACCAGTACTTCATATTTCATCGATCTAACTAACTCCCTTCATCCTCACCAAGTAAAGTTTGTCTCAAAAAAGAAACAACTAAAAGAGAAAAAAAGAAAAAAACTACGAATAATAACATTAAAATCCCCAATCAGAACACTCCGAGAAGATACTCAAACAAATACGGAGTTCATTTTTCATTCAATTAATTTTGGATACTCTTCATCTTCACAAATATCACAGTTCGAGGTGTCATCGTGAGACGTAGCAAACTTCCTTTGTCGGTATGATTCATTCATCATTTTTAATTTCATTGTGTAGAAAATCAATTTTTGGATTCCACTATGAACTCAGATTCCTTTTCGAATTCTAAATGGTTTCTGTGACCGCTCCCTTTTATTTATGAAGAAATCTTTCAAATTAAAGGACCTTACATTCAGAAACTTTTCGCCTTTACATATGTTACCAAGTCTTCTTCATAACTACACTTTGAAAACTATTTCCGAGCGCATTGATCCAAATATGGATACATTAGAAACGCCTTATATGGACCTTCCTTGTATTCAATGCGTTCGATCATCGATGTGGCTATTTTAACTCTTGTGAAAACTCAATTTCTCTTATATCAATAATGTAATTAGTTATAAACATTTTTGTAGTTTAATGCCAATTCAAATGTTTGTATGTTTGCTTAAATCTAACGATTTAAACAAAATGCGTTTTAATGCACCTTTCATTTATGTATAAACATTCTTTATTTTTAGGTTATACCATTTTACAATTTGTTAGTATTGATTCATTCAGAGTTGGTATGTGTGCTTATGTCTAAGGCGATAAGCAAGATAGCTAATATTGAATGTCTTTGTCATGGTATATATGTTTATTTACTTTTTAGTCAGTTGAAATGTTTTATTAGTTGTTCACATTTTGGGAATGCCCCCAAAAGTATGCATTTGGAATGATTATTATTCTTTGAATTATGTATTTATATACTTTACAACTCTGATTTTAGCGGGAAGTGATGTTAAACCCTCAATTTGTAACTATTCGCAAAAATATAAATTGTTTTAAATTATTGCTAAAAATTTGCGTAGGCAAAATTTTGCATAAGTACATTCAACTATTGTAATAAAGCCCCGTTTCATTAAGATACTCAGTCAGATACAAAATCAGAAGACACTCAAAGAAAAGAAGACTCACTTAAGACACTTCTCTCTCGATGTTCCTCCAAACATCAAATACAAGAAAACGAAAAATTCAAAAATAGTCAAAATCAGGTAAAAGTCATGACATCCTCATTCTTAACTTGTTTGAAGAAAAAGAGTATCTCAACTGTTGGGCAACTTTTATTACTTATTCATTGAATAAATATTTTAAGGGCCCCTATATATATATATATTATATATATAATATAATATATATATATATATATATAGATATATATAAATATATATATATATATATACATATATATATATATTAATATCGGTGTAATATTAATAGCTGATAGGCATTGGACTGTTTATTCCCTCTGGTTATATAATCTTATGTTATGTGCTATAAAGAATTAGAGGGTTTGGTAGGGAAGGTTGTAGAATGATGAGATGGAAATTATTATATTGTGGATGATTGCGTTTTCTATGCGAATCTGAAAAGAGATTGAGAGATTGAAAGAGATTGGTGTAGGTTTTAAAAGGAGGTCTGTAAGTAACGTAGAGAAGAGTAAGATGGCTGTGACGAGGGAAGTCCTCTGTGAAGCTATGTGGAGGTGAGCAACTGAAGTGCTGAGTTAAAATTTGATAATGTTGATGAAAATGGAACGTATTGATGCAGTAGTGCAAGTAGATAGTTGTGAATGTTAGCGAAGTTGCTTGCAATTAATCTTGCTGATGAAAGGACTAAGCTTGCAGTGCGTGGGTCTGACATAAGGGTGTATGTGTTACCTGTGTTTAATGTATAGTATAAAAATTTATGGGAATAAGAGGTATTAATCTAAAGTACAATGTGTTCAGAGTGACAATCTTAGGTGTGTTATGTTAAAGAATTAATAAAATGAGAGTAAACACAGTAAGTGAGTCATGTTGTGTGATATAGCGTGTACATAGAGTGCGGTATATAAAAGTACATTCAGATGTTTGTTCATTTGGAAAGAATGGATTGTATGGTCGTGACGAAGCGGATGAAGTGTGAGTGTGTTGGGATATCGACCGGCTGGGAGACCTGAAGAAAAAGTGGATCACACATTAAGACAATACCGGACATTTAAACGTAATTCCATAAGAAGCTAAGAAAGAAAAGTCATTAATAGGAGTAACGCCCGGGCATTGAGAGGATTGTTATATTGTGACCACTAGACCAAGGATGACCCAACATGACGAGAACATAGCGAGGTCCGGTTCCGGTCATCTGAAACTCAGGGAGATTATCTGACTGCGACATTCACAAAAGGTATAAATGGGGCGGGCGGTAAGACTGGCTTTCTTTCATTGCAACATATTCTTCTTCACTTTTCTGCTTCCAGTCGCCACGGCTACGCACCTTACCCTTTATCGTTGGGGAGAAAGGTGCATGATGATATCATATATTATATAGGTAGTAATATAATATATATATTATATATATATAGATATAATATATATAATATATAATAATATAATATATATATATATATATATTATATATATATATATAATATATATTTATATATATATATTATATATATATAATTAGTATATATAAATTATATATATATATATAATATAGGGGTGTTGATATTATATATATAAATATAATATATATATGAAATAATAATATATATATATATATATATAATAATATATAATATATAATATGATATATATATATATATATAAGATATAATAAAATATATACCGTATATATATATACGTATATATATATGTATATATATTATATATATAGTATTAGATATAGTAATATATATATAAGTAAATATATATATATATAATAT
>JABUQX010049033.1:17500-27500 GCA_015478945.1 Trachelipus rathkii | reverse complement strand
TAATTTTAGAAATATTTTAATAAAAATAAATAAAATGTACTGGTCTTACAAATTAGATTTTATAAGTCCATGAACATGTATCCGAATGTCCGTGGGTATTCGTATACATGCGCACTGCACATATAGAACCTTCAGTATTATATATCAATTATATATATATATATATATATATATATATATATATATATATATATATATATATATATATATATATATATATATACTTCAAAACTATCTACAGGTTTATAATTCCATGTACATGTATCCGGATGTCCGTAGGTATCCGCATACATGCGCACCGCAAATATAGAACCAAAATACTAACTACCAAGTATATATATATATATATATAAATATATATTAAATATTATATATATATATATATATATATATATATATATATATATATATATATATATATATATATATATATATATATATATATATATATATATATATATATATATATATATATTAAAATATTATAAATAAAAAAAATATAAACACTAAATGCTTTACAAATATATTTATATAAATCTTTGCCCATTAAATATGAGATATATATATATAAATATATATTGCTCAGTATGTTTAATGAGATTCTGAATAAGAAGAATATATTAACACAAAAAAATATAGACAGATAGACTTTGCAAAAGATATAAAATATTTACTTGTAAATTAAATGTTTTTAATAATTACTTAAAACATCGATTTATCAGTGTGTACAAATGAATGCAGTTCCAGCTGATCAATAACAGCTGATGTTCTAAAGCAAGAAGTTGCCAATTAGTATTAAAACAAATCTTATTTTCAAATAAATAAAATGTGACTTTAACAATTATTCGTGTATAAAATAATAAAATTTTAATCGTTAAACACTTTATATTTGTTAACACAAAAGAATCTTCACCATACTACGATAAATACACTTCAATAATAAATAACCTTACCTGCTAGTGATATATAGCAACACCGCAGACACAATGCATTTGCAAATCGCATTTACAGACGATGCTTTTAAAATAGCAATGCAAAATTATATTTACACAAATAAACACAATTATATTTAAAACACAGCTTAAAACACCATTAGCTTTACAAGAAAATAAGCCACGATATTTCCACATTGAAAATTACAACACCATATTACATTTAAAAACATTACTACAATTACTTTATAATAAAATATAAAATAAGACACTCCACGAATACAAGAATATGCACACTATAAATAATAAAATTGATCAGACAAGGCAACAAGCGCATACCAACTGTAAACACCTTGATTGACGACAAATGAAAGCAAAAAGATCACAAAATATTCATAATTTACTATTTATACAAATCTTCGCCAACCAGTTTACGTCTGACCATCCAATCATAACTCTTAAAATAATTAATAAAATGATGTATCCACTTATTAGTTATTTCAGAAAAACAAATATATACTAAACATTTAGCAAGACCGAAAATTGGTATTTCTGTACAATTGAACTTCGTTCTCAAGAAATAACAATTTTCCTCTAAAATCAAAACATAAAAGCCAAATGACTTTATATATTGTGCGCTTCACACTATACAAAATCATTAAATATTATTCCATACACATTTATCTATATATATAAAACAGTTACATATATATAATAATAATGCGTAGTATCCTTATAACAGTTTAAAAATATAAATAATAATAATAATAATAATAATAATAGTATTATTATTATTATCACAGCTTTGTGAACGACGACCAATCAAAACTTAGGTTTCAAAAGTAAGTCTCGAAAAACAAGTTTTCATTGGCTGTCGTTTACTCATGAAATACAAACATATTTACAATATTTTCGACGAGCCGCTGCAATCATACATCGTATATATAGAAAAATGAAAGAGGTATTGCAATGGCAATGTTGGCCATTACTTTATAATACATAAATGAAGCAATGTTATATATTACGTGTATAATTGCATTACATCTTTGGCCCACCCTTTGAAGCAAATTGGTACATTTTGCTTTATGTACACGTGATTAAAACATTGGTCTCATTTACTCAGTGCTCCTTCTTCAGTAGAGACTTCTGATAATGGACCAAATGTGTTGTCGGCATATGATCTGCTTAAATGGTCATTGACGACATTATCTCACCCACTAATGTGGATTAGGGCAAACTTGAATTTTCCTTCGAAGAACAGTCACAAGAGTAGTCGGGTGTTTGCGCCGGGTCACAAAATATTTAAATCTATTTTTAACAAAATAGTCAGCTTCGTTTCTTTCGTCTTTTATTTTCGTTATGACCATCTTTGCTGGCATTTTCCTTTGACATACAACTACTAGTATTCTTCTTACACCCTTTCCTCCAGACCTACACCCTCTTCTTTCTTCGTTATCTCCTTTTCTCTCTAACTTCTTCCATAGTATCACACATTTCTTTGTCTTTCTGTGTCACTCTCCTCCCTTTCTGCCAACTCCTCTCATCTTCCTTGCAAACAATAGTTTCACCATGCGATGACTCTTCATGTGAGACTCCTTATCATCATCACACTCCTCACTTCTACAATCAGTTTCACATCTTTCCTTTTCTCCTGACATGCCTCCTTTACTCCTCCTGCAGTGTGTTCTCTTATCCTCTCCGCACATAACTTCTTTTATTATCCAAACCTTTTCCATGCTGCCGATGTCTTCTCCTAATACCTCGTTTTCAAACCTTGCATTGTGCCGTTTAACATCATTGACCGACTGTACCACTTTTCCGTGGCAGTCTCGGCGTCTCATCTTCACTCCTTTTATCGAAGTGTTATTGCACAATGACTTTTCCTCCTCACTGAACAGTTCAACGAACCTTGCTCTTCCCTTGTTCCCAACTTTTAATCCTGAACGCAATGAATTCTGACTGCCCCAGTAATAATACTGAGGATGACTCTTCAACTTCTCCCTGCGTTCCGGCATACCGTCGCAAACTTCCTTTACACTACACTCTTTAACTTCCTCTCTTTGAGACATCGCATCTTTCTGTTTACTTTTAAAAGTCTTCCGCTCGTTAATTTGTTCTTGAACTTCATCACCATGGGTTATATCCCCTTCACCCACAGCTACAACACCCTTCTCTCCAGAACTTTGCGTGTGACTGTCTATGTCACCTCTCACCATCTCATCATCTTCATCCGCACGATCTGTTTCATCAGACCATTTCGTGCTCTCTACCATCGATGTTTCCTGAACATCTATCATTTCGTGTCTTCTTTCAACATCTATTAATAGATCTTTAGGGGTTTCAACTTCATCTTTTCCTGTAACGTTCTCATTTTCAGGTGAACATTTGCACCCAGTCATCACACTTAGTGATGGTTCCATGGTTGGCGCGACATCTTTATTACTGATGTCAAACGATTGTGGCACTGACGGTTTCCCTCTGTAAGACTCACTCATCTCCAAACTTGCCATTCCAAATTTATGATTGGTTTGGTTAGGTTCTTCTTGTGAACCTTCTTCAGCGTTCTCAGCGATGGGGACCAGCATACTTCTACTGTTATGCCCGACCTCTACTTTACGAGGCCCTCGACACATGGTCGACTCCCAAGCGAGATTAGGCTGACTTAAGGGCAATGCTCCTTTAACATTCCCGATTACCAAATCATACACAACCTCCGGCAATACTGCCGCGGTTGTTCTCCCTACGTAATAAGGGGTATCCACATCTATTTGCAAGCGGAGCTTCGATCACCGTACCGTCCAACAAACGTATTTTCATGTTGTTTCCAACATAACACCTTTTCGGCACAAACTTTTCCCGCACAACCACTACGTTACACCCGGTATCTCGGAGGGTTTTGACTTGATAGCCATTCACCGTCCCATACGTTACAGGTAGGTGTGACGTTTCGTCATTTTTCACCTTCACTAACTCATCCAGGAGCTTCGGCTCTTCACCTGAGTAGTTCAGGGCTTCACTGCCGTTATCAGAGACTCCGGACGCTCCCGTGCTCTTTGTTTCTTCTTTTTGTCTTCCTGAATTATTTTGTCCCCTACACTCTTAACGAAAATTAGCATAGTGGCGAGATGCCCCTCTCCTTTGACACTTAAAGCACGTGGGCACTTCTCTCGGCTCACTGCTACTGCGACGATAGTTCTGTCTGTCGCCGCTTCCACCTCCGATCCTGCTTTCATTATTAGTTGCTCGCGATGCATGTTGGTTGCTACTTTTATGATTACCGCTTGTGGAGTAACCATTGCCTTTTGATCTATAATTATTATTATTATGTGTGCTTTTATCAACGTGATTGTGATTTCGCGTGTGACTATTTGCTGTGAACCTCAAACGATGCGCTTCCATGTATCCTTCAGAACAAGTTATTATCTCTTCTGGTGCTTTCTTCTTCGTCTCCCTTAAGTAGGTTGCGAGTTCTTTTGGAACCGTATTCAAATACTTATCCACCGAGAAAAATTCAATAAGATCATCAGGTGTCAGTGTTACATCTGCTGCTGTTAACCACTTTTTAAGAGCTTCAATAATCCTCTGTAAATAAACCCTAGGATTATCATCTTCCGTAGGAGTTATAGTTTTGTACTTCGTACAGTACCCACTTTCCGTGAGTCCGTACCTCTCCAATAAAGCTCTTTTCAGACCTTCATAGCTCTTTAACTCTTCAACAGTCATCTTATTGTACACACTGACAGCTTTGCTTGTTAGGAAACTTCCTAAAACTACCGCTCGCTTTTCCACAGGGATATCGTTTGCTTCTGCTTGCTTCTCAAACATTAACAGATATTCTTCAATATCGTTTTTCTTTTCGTCGAAGAATGGAAGCTTCAACTTCGGGTACTTATTAGCATAGGAAGTGCTATGGCTGCTCTGAGCGCTCTGCGATGCTACTGCTGCGTCATGTTGACGTTGTTTTTCTTCAGCATCAAGCTTCATCTGAAGCATTCTTTCTTCTGCTTCTCTTGCATCTTTCTCTGCCTCTAATTTAGCCTTTTCTCTTCGCTCCTCTGCTTCGAGTTTGGCTTTCTCTACTCCAGCTTCAGCCTCAAGCTAACTTTTTCTCTCTAAAGCTGCAACCTTCTTTTCCTCCAAGCTGCGGCTAATCTCTGTTGTTCGATTCAGGCTTTTTTGAGTCGCTCTGATCTTTTAATAAAGCAGTGATTTCCTTCACACCTAAACCTCCTGATTTACACATCTCCATAAACTCAGCGTTAGATGTAGCCATAGTTATATTTGTTGTATACAAAACAAATTACAAAATATATCGTTCACTAACAGAGTCACTTTCAACGCACGAATCACAATCCCGTTTTCTACCGAAATTTTCGAAATTTAGCTTTCACTGATAGCTCTATGAAAACAAATTTCTAACCGCAAAATTACTAATATAGAGAGTATATATATATATATATATATATATATATATATATATATATATATATATATATATATATATTTATTATTATTATTATTATTATAATTTGACAAAATCTTACGGGGAACTAGTGTTTTCCCTATAGAACTCAAACAGAGGAGAATTGTGAATTCCGGGAAACCACTATTTCGCTCCGCTTAATTTTGCAAACTTTAACGCCTATCTAAACAATATTAATAAATATATATATATATATATTTATATATATATATATATATATATATATATATATATATATATATATATATATATATATATATATATATATATATATATATATATATATATATATATATATATATATATATATATATATATATATATATATATATATATATATATATATATATTTATATGAGAATAATATATATATAAATTACAAAAATTATTTCAGTGTTTCTCTATTTCCAAACGATAAATATTGCTGCAATAACAGTTTGTTATTCCACCAATACGCAAAGAAAATCAAATACGTTTAACTTCAATAAAACAAATAGTCCAACCGACTATATTGACAGTTAAAAAAAAAAACAATACAATATCAACTTATATCATATATCAACAACTGGGGTATAACTTACAACCCTTGAACATTAGTTCTGGCACAGGTTTTAACAAACGACTGTACTACCTTGAGCTTAAATATTCAATAAAATAGCAAAAATAACTTTACTACAAGCGCTTCACTGATAAGAAGTAATGACTGAAAGGTTATAATATAAGATCCCGAGACAGGAATACCCAAATTTATAATGTAGGGTGATTGGTTAAAAAGATATTAAATTATCTGTCATAACTTACTCTTCGAACTGTTGAACAAATCCTTTGGCCAGGCCCCCGTGACAATCCAATCAACTAACACCTTATTAGATTCTCAAACCTGTATTGTAACAGTATCCAGGCCTTCTGTTAAGTGAGCTATCGGCCTGTGCAATATTGCAGAACAAATCTATACTTAGAACTCACCAACTTATCTCTCTGAAGACCCTTCAAGTGGAACAACGGTTTGACCGAGTTCTTTACCTTATGTGAAAACAGTTCAGTCAATACTTTTCTTATCAATGAATGAACCCGTTTTATGATCAATCTTTTGATCACTAAATCAATGTCTTTAAGACTTAAAGCAATAGCTAATTGAATATTTGAATAAATAAAAAAATAAAACACGTTTGGAAATACTCAAGGAAACCACTGGGATAATTTTAGAAATATTTTAATAAAAATAAAAAAAATGTACTGGTCTTACAAATTAGATTTTATAAGTCCATGAACATGTAGCCGAATGTCCGTGGGTATTCGTATACATGCGCACTGCAAATATAGAACCTTCAGTACTATATATCGATTATATCTATATATCACTTTATAAGGTATTTATATATATATTATAGAGAAAGAGGTAAATATATATATTTACATTTTATAAACTTATTTCTACCACATAAAGAAACTGGCAAAGTCATGTTAAATTAACATTCCTACTAAAATTATTTGAACAAAGAAGTTACTATTAAAAAAAAGTCACAGTACAGTATGTACAAATATGGCATATATATATATATATTTATATATATATATATATATATATATATATATATATATATATATATATATATATATATATATATATATATATATATATATATATATATATTTATATATATAAATATACACAAAAAAAAATAAAATATCAACACTAAATGCTTTACCAATATATTTATATAAATCTTTGCCCATAAATATATATATATATATATATATATATATAAAACATATATATATATATATATTTTCAATAATATATATAAATAAACAAAATATATAAAAAAAAATATATGGACAGACTGACTTTGCAAAAGATATAAAATATTTACTTGTAAATTAAATGTTTCTAGAAATTACTCAAAACATCGGTTTGTCAGTGTGTACAAATGAATGCAATTACAGCTGATCAATAACAGCTGATGTCCTAAAGCAAAGAGTTGCCGACTAGTAATAAAACAAATCTTAATTTCAAATAAATAAAATGTGACTTTAGCAATTACTCGTGTATAAAATAATAAAATTTTAATCGTTAAACACTTTATATTTGTTAACACAAAAGAATCTTCACCATACTACGATAAATACACTTCAATAATAAATACCCTTACCTGCTAGTGATATATAACAACACCGCAGACACTATGCATTTGCATATCGCATTTACAGACGATGCTTTTGAAATAGCAATGCAAAATTATATTTACACAAATAAACACAATAGATAAACATATAAGTTTAAAATGTCTATTAGCTTTTATAAATAGTAATAAGCCACATGATAGTCACAGATGTGAATTATAATATAGTTATATTTAAAAAAAATATTGTTACACACTTTATAATAGCCAGCAAAAATATTACACTCCATGAATGGATAATATTAGTGCATTTTATAAATATTTCTAAACAGATCCAGATATGTACAAGTATGTCAATCAAGAACCTTGGTCACACCATCAAATTAAAGAGTGATCTAAAAACATGTTCATGACTACTGATATAACTTCTCTCTCTTCTCCTCTCAATCGTTGTTCTGATTCATTCAATCAAGGGTTCTGAATACATAAATGATGGTCCACGGTTAGTTATTTGAAAACAAATATAATTTCAAGATAGTAAAATATCCTGAAAATTGCGGGCTAATATCAAATCTGTTCTAGTTAATACTTCTTTCTCCATACCTCAGCAAAGAGAAAGCTAAATGATTTTGCATGGCTGTGTGCTTCAATTATGTTAAATCACAAATATTATCATGTCGCTTGTCGGCAGTAAATAAAAAATATAGAGACATACAATGTGGTATTCCTGGTAATATTAAAAATAGCATATATACATAATACAAGTTGTTAAGTTGTCATGCTTTGTGAACTATTTGACGATCGTAAAACTTTTTCTAAAAGTAAAGTCCGAAAAAGTCAGCTTCATTGCTGTCGTTTACTATAAATGTTAAACAGGCAGCTTGCACAGTTTTCGACGAGCCGCTAAAAAATTACATCGGCACATATAGGTGGTACGAAAGAGGAGCTGTGTATTATACAAAACAAAAGATTATTATTTGAAACAGCAGTGCCTGAAGCACAAAGAGAGTTATACAATGGATCATATGCGATGGTAGAGAGGTGGAGGTATAGAAGAGCAAAGAGCAGGGTATAGATAGTAGATAGTAGCAGAGGCAGGTAGGTAGTGGCGGTATAGGCAGCAGAAGAAGAGTATAGTAGAGTGAGCATGATGGCGGCGAGAGAGAGTATATGTCGCAGTAGTAGTGCAGCATACAGCACAGGGTATATATAGCAGGCAGGCAGGTGCGGGCACACAAAAAACTACTGTGTGCTCTGCACGCACAACAGCAGTATATAGAGTAGCAGTGTAGCAGCAGCAGCAGCAGTAGCAGGCATAGTAGTATAGAATAGTATGAGTAGTATATATATAGTAGCACATAGTAGTAGAAGAAATAGGTTATAGTATATATAGTATGTAGAGCAGCAGTATAGTGGTAGTATGAGGCAGCAGTGAGAGTATAGGTATATGTATATATAGAGCTTTAGTAGTATATATATATAGAGTGTGCAGGTATATATATATAGTATATATATAGTATAGGTAGTAGGTAGTAGATATAATAGGTATAAGAGTATATAGTAGAGAGTTTATATGAGCATAGTATAAATATAGTATATATAGGTAGATATAGAGATATAAGAGAGCAGTATAGCAGCAGATATAAGATATATATGTATATATATATAATATATAGTAGCAAAAGTAAGTTTTGTGTTTCAATTTGTGCTTCATATAACTGCCATTATACTCTATTGAAGTTTTAAAAACTTCTAGTTTATTTCTGATCGCTTCTAAACTTTTTATAATTGAGTTTCTGAATATAAATATTTAACATCTTAATATGGAATAACTTTTGTTAGTAACCAGGGAAAGACAGAAGAGCAGAGTAGGGTATAGAGATTATAGAGTATAGAGAGAGGTAGTAGTATATAAGATATATGGTAGTAGAGAGTGGTATATAGATATAAGATATAGCAGGCAACAGGCAAACAGCATAATATATATAGTACATATAGTTATATATATATATTTATACAGGTATATGTTGGTATAGCATAGAGCAGCAGGCAGGCAGCATAGTTGTAGAGAGACATGAGTATATATATAGTATATATATATATAGCAGTAATAAGATATATATAGTAGTAGTAGAGAAATATAGGCAGGTATATATAGAGAGTGTATAGAGTATATACATATATGTAGTAGAGGCATATATAGTAGATATATATATATGATTATATGTAGTATAGTATATATATATATATAGCAGCAGCAGAGTAGTGTATATATAGTAAGTATATGAACACACATATAGCAGGCATATATGCACTATTTTTGTCTCTTTACTGCATTTTAAAGATCTATGAATAGTGAATCACAGCAAGAATACCTTCAATATTCATCTGATACGATACACTCTTTTCTTATTATCAATTAGAATTTATATAAAGAAGTATTAATGATTTAGTAAACAATA
>JABUQX010049033.1:5000-15000 GCA_015478945.1 Trachelipus rathkii | reverse complement strand
CAACCCCCACGTTTCACACCCATACAACACCGCTGGTATACAAATTTTTTCAAACATACTTATCTTAACTTTCTGTGATAAATCCCCCCTTTCCATAATTCTCTCACCACTCAAAGCTCTCATTCCTTCTCCTACTCTGTGTTCTATCTCCTCCTTCATCCCTCCCCCCTTACCCAAATCCATACCTAAATATCTAAACATCTTTACTTCTTCCAAAACTACACCCCCCACTCTAACCTCTAACCCCTCCCCCTCCTCTCTTTCCTCCTCCTCAAACACTAACACTTTACTCTTACCTGGATTTATTTTAAGCCCCTTTTGTCCACACACCCTCTCAAACTCCCTCACCAAATACCTCAATTCTTCCGCGTTCTTCGCCACTAGGGCAGTATCGTCTGCAAACAGTATCATGTTCACTTCCCTTCTAGCATTCCCATTTGTCAATTCCACCCCCCTCCCCTCCCTCTCTGCAAACACTCTCCATAAACAAATTGAATAGCCACGGCGACATTACACACCCTTGCCTCAATCCTCTCACCACCCCAAACATCTCACTCTCCCCTCCTAACACTCTCACACACATTCTACTGTTCCTATAAAAGGCCCTAATACCTTTACCTAGTTTACCCCCCACTCCATTTTCCTCCAGTACCCTCCACAATTCACCCCTATTCACTCTATCATATGCTTTCTCTAAATCTAAAAAACACCCATACACTTTCCCTTTCCTCTCTATACTTTTCTCCACAAGCATCTTTAGTGTGAACACCTGGTCCACACACCCTCTACCCTCCCTAAATCCTCCTTGTTCTTCACCCATTCTTCCCTCCGTTAACCCTCTCACTCTCTCAATCAGGATTCTACCATACACTTTCCCTACCACACTTAATAGACATATACCCCTATAATTCCCACATTCCATCCTATCCCCTTTCCCCTTATACAGGGGCACCAAACATCCATCCTCCCAATCCTGTGGTACCTCACCACTCCTCCAACATATATTATATAACCTGTACAACCATTCCTCCACCCCTATACCTCCATTCTGTAACATTTCCATTCTCACCCCATCCATACCTGCGGACTTCCCTTTTTTTCCTTTATTCAAAGCCCTACTAATTTCCTCCATTTGTATTTCATCCTCCCCCTCCCTCCCCAATTCACCCCCCATCCTCGCCTCTTGCAAAACAACCTCCCCTCCCCCACCCACCTCATTTAGTAATCCACTAAAATACTCCCCCCACCTCTTCCTCACCTTATCCTCTCCTCCTATCCACTCCCCATCTCCTCCCTTGATCCTCTCCCCCAACCCCTCTTTCTTCTTCCTTTTTTTATTTACTTCTTTCCAGAACATCTTGCTTCCCGATTCAAAATCTTCCGTCACCTTTCTACACCACTCATCTTTTGCTCTTCTCTTCGCCCTCTCCACCGCCCTCTTTGCCTCCACTCTAACCCTTCTATATTCCTCCCAGCTTTCCTCTCTCCTACTTCCCAACCATTTCACATAGGCCTCCTTTTTCCTTTTCACCACCTCCTTCACCTCCTCACTCCACCATTCACTCCCTTTCCTTCTGCTTACACCCACCCTTTTTACTCCACATACCCTTCTAGCCTCTTCACATACCGCCTCTTTAAATCTCATCCACTCCCCCTCCACCTCCCCAATTCCCGTCCCTCTCACATCTCTCCACCTATCCTCCATACCCCTCTTAAACTCCCTCTTACACACTGTCTCCTCCAATTTTTCCACCTTTATCACCTCTACTCTCCTCTTTTCCCCCCTTTCCCTAATCGTCACCTCTCCTCCCACTCTTAACCTAGCCACCACCAAATAGTGATCCGATATCCCCCTCCCCGCTCCTCTAAATACATTTACATCTAGTAATCTACCTCTATCCTTCCCATTTACACACACATAATCCAGTACCGCCCTTCCTCCCGTTATCTCACTCTTCCATGTATACTTATGATTATCACTTTTTTTGAACCATGTATTCCCCACTATCATTCTTTTTTCAACACACAACTCTATCAGACTTTCTCCATTATCATTCCTCTCCCCTACCCCAAATGGTCCTATTATTCTTCCCACCCCCTCCCTTCCCACTCCTGCATTCAAATCTCCCAGTAGACAAATTTTGTCATTTATCCCGAAACTTTCCCAACACTCATTCAATTCTCCCCAAAATCTTTCTCTCTCCTCCTCCCTCGTTCCATTCACAGGTGCATAAGCGCAGATAAACACCCACATTTCCCCCCCAAATTTCACTTTTACCCACATTACCCTCGAACTCACCTGTCTACACACCCTTACCTTCTCCCACACCTCTTTCCTCATAACTATTCCCACCCCTTCCCTCCCCCTCACTCTCTCATTCACCCCTGAAATCATACCCTTGTATTTCCCAAAATCCAACTCCCTCTTTCCCTTTAGCTTAGTTTCCGTTACCCCTAACACATCCAACCTTTTTTCCTCGAACATTAACCCTACTTCCTCCCTCTTCAAATCCTCGTTTGCCCCTCTCACGTTCATACATCCCACCCTTATTACCTCTCTCCTCCCCATCTTTCCCTTCTTCTATATCTATTTTCACTCACTCTTTTTCACTTAGGCTGTACGTTTTGTGGGACACCCCACCGTAGGCACCTCCCAAAACCTACGGCCACCACCCCGCTCACGAAACACACCCCAAATAATAACAATAGCAATAAAAAGGTTAAAATTATAATACAAACCAATACAATAACAATAAAAAGGTTAAAATACAATATAAAATTCAAAAGGTTAAAACCCACACTCCCTCAATTTATATTTATTCCCTACCCCTTCCCCCCTTCTCCCTCTCCCCTCCCAAAGATTTACCCCCGCTAAAACTTTATTCTTAGTATTTTTTTCTTTTTTTTTTTTTTTTTTTTTTTTTTTTTTTTTTTTTTTTTTTTTTTTTTTTTTTTTTTTTTTTTTTTTTTTCTTAGTATTTTTTCTTAGTATTTTTCTTAGTATTTTTTCTTAGTATCCCTTCTTAGTATTTTCTCTTAGTATTTTTTTATATTATATATATATATATATATATATATATATATATATATATATATATATATATATATATATATATATATATATATATATATATATATATATATATATATATATATATATAATATATATATATATATATATTATATATATACTTGTTTAGACTTTCGATGTTGGGTACCAATGTTATATTATTTTATTCATTATTTATGTTGACTAGTGATGGGACGATTAATCGGAATCGGCATCGGAATCGGAGGAATCGGCTGTTTTTCAGGAATCGGAATCGGAATCGGAATCGGCAAAATTGTACCGATTCTTTGACCGATTCTTTGGTATACAATCTGAAAATAATTTTTATTCGATCTTTATGATATTTCGAAGTCTGCCGTTTTGATTTTTAATTTCAGTTCTTCCATAATTCTATTTAATTAAAGAAAACTGGGTTGAGCGGCGCATCTTTACGTAGAGCCTAAGATATCATGTTAGGATTTTCAGACAGTCATGGTGAGGCAGACATTTGGAAATGTTTCGCTAAAGTCATGTTATGTTTAATATGCTTTTAATAATTATATGAGATAATTTTAAATAAATTGAAAGATTTGCCTTGTAGGCTTGTAATAATTATAGCTATTGAATATTTAAATGCTATCCTTCGAGTTTCCCCTTTTCACGTATCTCACACACCATCTAATATAAGTGATTGTCTTCAGGGCTAGATCCAATTTGGAGCCTGGGACGGGCCCCAGTTTTCACCCCACATAAAAATGGACATAAAATTCGGAATTCCCAGCCGATTTTGACTATATAAACACCAAAATGTAGCTTTTTGCACTCTAAAAAGTTGAATTTCCGGTTTTTCTGTGGTTGTATGTCATTCTTCAGAATTTTTCCAGATTTTCAATTTTCATGTTTTGGACATTCTTTCAACTTCCAGAATTTTTCCGAAATGACTTCAAACTTGAAATTTACATAGATGGGTCTATTACGCAAAAAAAAGTACAGAAGAACTTTTTACGATTGTTTTTGAGTTTTGTGCTCAGCGTTGTCCAATTTCCAAACCCATTTTTTTTTGGATTTTGAAATGAAAAATTGCGATAATTTTTTTTCTGTTCGGGCGAACTGAATGAAATTTTCAGGGCATATGTAATTGGGCAAGATGCATCTTTTTTACTTAGATAATTTTTGTGTATACTCAAAAGAAATTTTTTTAAAAATTTTCGAATTTTTTTTTTTTTTTAAATTTTTTCCAGAACAATCAAAAACTAATGCATATACAAAGAAATGATTTAAGTAAAAAATGTGCATCTCCCCTGACTACATAAGCCCTGAAAATTTTATCCAGTTTGCCCGAACAGAAAAAATATTATCGCAATTTTTCATTTCAAAATAAAAAAAAAAAAATGGGTTTGGAAATTGGACAACGCTGAGCACAAAACTCAAAAAATCGAAAAAGTACTTCTGTACTTTTTTAGATAATAGACCTATCTATGCATATTTCAAGTTTGAAATCATTTCGGGAAAAATTCTGGAAGATATTTTGAAGAATGTCAAAAACATGAAAATTGAAAATTGAAAAATTCTGAAAGAATGACTACAGACACAGAAAAACACCCGAAAATCAACGTTTTAGAGTGCAAAAAAAAAAGCTAACATTTTGGTGTTTATATAGTCAAAATCGGCTTGAAAATTCCGATTTTATGTCCATTTTTAGGTAGGGCTGAAAATGGGGCCCGTCCCAGGCTCCAAATTGGATCTAGCCCTTCAAAATGTTATGGAAGAATTCAATATTCCTGCTAATAAAATTCATGTTATAGTAAGGGATAACGCACCTAATATGGCTGCAGGAGTTACACAAGCAGGATTCCAGGAATTACCTTGCCTTTTACACTCTTTGACACTAGTTCTCAATGATGCCATATTTGAACAAAGAGACGTGAAAAAAAATATATCCATATTTGAAAACAAATCGTAGGTCATTTAAAAATCACTGCGCCTCAAGCTATTTCCATTATGAAGAATATCAAACTAGATTTAATTTACCACAGCACGGATTTATTCAGGGTGTACAAACCAGATGTAATAGCCAGTATCATATGTTTTCAAAAAATTTTGAACAAAAGACGGCTCTCATTTCATATTGCAGTGATCATTCAAAACCTGCATGCTTAGAAACAACGGAAAGTTCTTGAAAAATTGCTAAAAATACTTAAAATTTTTGTTGATTGTACAACTTTATTGAGCCACAAGGAATCAATGGCATCGGCATTAATCCCAATATGTGAGAGTGATTTGCAGTTTTTTTTTGAAAAGAGTCAGAAAAAGGACTATTTGAGGGCTTGGGTCTACAGTATTAGCATGGAAAATTCAGTAAAAAATAGATTCAGCATTTATTTACTGATAAGAATTTTGTGCTTGCTACCTATCTTGATCAACGCTTTAAAACTACATTCCTTGAGGATGAATATAACAATAAAAAAAGTGGAAGATATTCTTAAGCAATGGATGTGCGAAGATATATGTTGTATAAAGGAAAGGAAAACAGTTTCCATTACTTTAAACCAATCTTCAGATTCTTCTCATTTATCAACAGAATAGGGCGAAAAAAGTGATACTGAAGATAATAGTTTTAACTTCAGTTTTGAAAGCTGTTTTTCGGAATTTAAGGAGAAAAAGACTTTAAAAAAAGCAAAGAAACTCATTCCTAAGGAGAAAGACACATATATTGAAAAAATTGAAGATGTTATAAAAGTAGAAATCAGCCAATATAAAAATATGAAACTTATTAAAAATTCAGAAAGTCCCTTACAATGGTGTTCATCGAATAAAGGTACCTTTCAGCATTTGGGTGTCCTTGCTAGAAAATATTTAAGCTCGCCCCCCTTTTCCGTGGAAAGTGAAAGACTCTTCAGAATTGGAGGATCAATTTATTCTCCTAAAAAAATCGGATGCACTCAGAAACGGGAGAAATGTTAATGTTTTTGAACTACAATTTAAGAGTCATGTTTTGACTACAAATAATAATGATTAATTTTGCTTCAAGATCTTAATTTTAGTAAATTAAAGAAGGAATTTTTTTAAACAAAAATTGACAAAATTGTTCATTTATTGTAAGATTTTTAAATATTGCTAATCTTTTCATTGATTACAGAGAAAAGTAATAAGCAAATGATTTCTTTAGCAAATATAAAATATAAGATAATTCTATAACATTAATTTATAAGGTTTTAAATATCTAAAATTAGATGATTTAGCAAAAAAAGAATATGATAATATATATATATATATATATATATATATATATATATATATATATATATATAAATAATATATATATATATATATATATATATAATATATATATATATATATATATATATATATATATAGCTATATATATATATAAAGAATTGGAGTCGGAATCGGAATCGGAATTGAATTGGAATCGGCAATTTTGACTGGTATCGGTATCGGAATCGGCATCGGCTAGAAATTTGGAATCGTCCCATCACTAATGTTGACTGTACAATACAATTTATCTGAAATTTGTTGGTGACACGTTTCATAAATTATGGTAAAAATTTGGTAATATTAAAATATTATAATAATATATTATAAAAATATTAAAATA
Organism: Trachelipus rathkii; assembly: GCA_015478945.1. Lineage (NCBI taxonomy): Eukaryota > Metazoa > Arthropoda > Malacostraca > Isopoda > Trachelipodidae > Trachelipus > Trachelipus rathkii. Next base: position 8,332 of record JABUQX010049033.1, on the reverse strand, counting down.
TATGGTAAAAAATATGATATTTATAATGGAATTAAGGTGCCAAGACACATGTTAATTCAATTTTTACCACTATAATTTTATTCTCACGTTTAAGTATTGTAATTACTAAATAGTAATTACCACTGCTTATTTTAACGTGTTTAAGCATTGTATTATTTACCAGTATATATACGCACGTTCTCAGAAATTTATAATAAAAAAAAACACTGGAATTTATTCTCAAAATGTTACCCACCTTCAGTGATAAAATATAAAAATCAGAGCAAATGTCAGGGCACAAAACTTGATAAAATGCAATGTTGGAAATAAATATACGTCTGCTATTAAGAAAAAGTGGTGCTACGAATAAATGGTCAATATCGATTATAACTTTATAGGACAATCGAGAACTAAATATTATCGATATTAAGAATCGGTAGATTAATAGTAAAACTCAATATCATTTATAATATTGATAAATTTTACATCAGAAATAAAAGAAACCTGTTTAAAACATGATCCTTTGCACAAAAAAAAATTTCGGTGTTGCTGTCAGACGTACAAAGATGGCCAACGTGTAAAAATTTGTGGACTATAAATTTTGGCATTCCACTGAAACTCCACAATTTTTTTGGTAGTCCTCTAATTGCGGAATGATATAGACTCTTCAGAATTGGAGGATCAATTTGTTCTCCCAAAAAAATCGGATGCACTCAGAAACGGGAGAAATGTTAATGTTTTTGACTACAATTTAAGAGTCATGTTCGACTACAAATAATAATGATAATTTTGCTTCAAGATCTTACTTTTAGTAAATTAAAGAAGGAATTTTTTTTAAAACAAAAAATGACAAAATTGTTCATTTATTGTAAAGATTTTTAAATATTGCTATTATTTTTCAGTGGTTAAATAAATAAAAAGGTAATTAACGTAATTATTTCTTTAGCAAAGATAAAATATAAGATAATTCTATAACATTAATTTATAAGGTTTTAAATATCTAAAATTAGATGATTTAGCAAAATTAGGCATATATATATAAAATACATATATTTATATATATATATATTATAATATATATATTATAATATATATATAATAATTATATATATCATATATATATATATAATATATATATATATATATATATATATTATAAAATATAATATATATATATATATATTATATATAATATTATATAATATTATATATATATATATATAATATATAATATATAATATATATTTATATATATATAGTTATAATATAATATATATATATAATATATATATATATATATATTATATATATATATATATATTATAAAGGAATTGGAGTCCGGAATCGGAATCGGAATCGGAATTGGATCCGGACAATTTTGGACTTGTATCGGTATCGAATCGGCATCGGCTTAGAATTTGTAATCGTCCATCACTAATGTTGACTGTACAAATACAATTTATCTGAAATTTGGTGGTGGACACGTTTCATAATTATGGCGTTAAAAATTTGGTGAATATTAAATAATATAATAATATATTATAAAAATATTTAAAATATATGGTAAAAAATATGATATTTATAATGGAATTAAGGTGCCAAGACACATTGTTAATTCAATTTTTACCACTAAATTTTTTCTCACGCTTTAAGTATTGTAATTTACTAAATAGTAATACCACTGCTTATTTTTAACTGTTTAAGCATTGTATTTATTTACCAGTATATATACGCACGTTATTGAAATTTAATTAAAAAAAAAAAACACTTGGAATTATATTCTCAAAAGTTTACCACCTTCAGGTTGATAAAATATTAAAATCAGAGCAAATGTCAGGCACAAAAATTTGATAAAATGCAATGTTGGAAAATATATACGCTGCTTTTAAGAAAAAGTGGTGCTACGAATAAATGTCAATATCGATATAACTAACCTTTATAGGACAATCGAAACCTAAATATTATCGATAATTAAGAATCGGTAGATTAATAGTAAAATCAATTATCATTATAATATTGATAAATACATCAAGAAAATAAAAGAAAACCTGTTTAAAAACATGATTCCTTTGCACAAAAAAAAAATCGGTGTGCTGTCAGACGTACAAAGATGACCAACGTGTAAAAATTTGTGGACTATAAATTTTGGCATTCCACTGAAACTCCACAATTTTTTTGGTAGTCCTCTAATTGAGGAATGATATAGGCATTTCGCTAACTGCAATTCCACAACATTTTTTCAAATTATCGCAATTGCAATTAATCTGGAGGACTGGCCATTTAATATATATATATATAATATATATTTATATATAATATATATATATATATATATATATATATATATATATATTATATATATATAGTATATATATATTTATATCTATAACAAATTTAATATATATATATATATATATATATATATATATATATATATATTTTTTTTTTTTTTTTTTACAGTTGTCACCACCACCCACGGGCAGAGCCCTAATTAGCAGGGGGGGGTGTTATTATTAATAATATCATTATCACCACCCTCTCTCATTAACACAATTAATATTAATATTATTTTCTAAAAATTTGGAATAACATGTTCATCCCTTTTACTCCATGTATCTTTGAAATAGCAGTTTTCGGCACGGGTTTACCTTCTTTTATTTAGCATAATATATTTTATGTTTTTGAAGTCATTGTAGAAATTTTCGTAAATGGTTTTCAACATTTTATCATATAAAGTAAAGATAACTTCTCATCTTTTAAAAATGTAGCCATTACTCTTGCATCTCCAACCAGCAACATTTTGCATTATTATCTTCACACTCTCTTCAGATTTTTCATCTTTTCTAACCTTTTCTTAAACTGGTTTTCAGGTTCATTCTTAGGAAATATTGTCCATTTAAATCATATAAATCATTTAAAATCATATATATATAATATATATATATATCATATATATATATAGTATATATATATATATATATATATTATAATATATATATATATGATATATATATATATATATATATATCCCGGTATAGCCGTGCGGGCGGGGTGGACGTGGGCCACTTTAAGGTTATTAACTTCGTTCTCCCCAGCTCTTCCCCTAATACACTTTTTGGATTTTTTTTATCGGAAAATCAAGGCCCTATATTAGGTCATAAGCACACAAAAAAATAATAATGTAATTCTAATAATCATAGTTTTATTAACATTTAAATAAAGCTCATTTAGACTTACCTTGAAGGGGTGAATCGGACCACCATTGAGGGGTGAATTGGGCCATCTTTTTAAATTCCTCTTTTATGTATAAATTCAATTTTATATTTTAATTTTTACTTAATATAGTAATTGTT
>JABUQX010049032.1:0-12500 GCA_015478945.1 Trachelipus rathkii | reverse complement strand
TTTTCGTGTCGGACAACCCCTCCTTTTGTACAGGTGTCAGATCTATATCTGCCAGATGGATGTTCTCTTCATTCTCTGTGTCCAAAATAACTGCTGAAGCACCTATTTCACCCCGATGTTGTCCCTCTTCCTCTTCTTCATCACTCTCCTCTCTTACAATGTACTTCTTCAGCAAATTAATGTGGTATGTCTTTACCACTTCTCCAACCTGTATTCTATAGTTGTCTTTGCCGTACGGTTCAATAACCGGGTACGGACCACCCCAATGCATAAGCATTTTGTTGTTAGAGGTAGGTAGGAGCACCAGAGCCATATCTCCCACCTTCAGCTCTTTATTTTTTGCGCCTCTGTCGTAATACTTCTTTTGCATGATTTGGGCCTTGGCTAGATTTTCCCTTGCTAGCTTCAATGTCTCGTTCAATCTCTCTTGCAAATCGAATACATATCTGTATGTCGATTTTGCCTCTTCTGGGTTGATATCACCCACCCAAATCTCATGCAATATTTGCATTGGACCCCTCACAGTTCTTCCATACAGCAACTCAAAAGGAGAGAATCCCGAAAAGTCCTGTGGGGCTTCCCTGTATGCAAATAGTAGTGGTTCAATAAACTTGTGCCATTTCCGTATTTGTTCACTGCACATTCTTTTGAGCATTCTCTTCAACGTTCCATTGAACCTCTCTGTCAGGCCTTGACTCATAGGATGGTATATGCTTGAAAATTTCTGTTTTATATTGAGCATTTTGGTTACATTTTTCAGTAGATCTGATGTAAACTGTCGACCATTGTCACTGAGAATCTCTTTTGGCAGTACGCCCAGTCTCATGAAGATAGATACAAGACTATCTGTTACTTTTTGGGCTGTAATACTCTTCAGAGGAACTGCCTCTGGGTACCTCGTAGTGGCATCAACGAGTGTTAAGACATACTGATGTCCTTCAAATGATGGTGGTGTGATCGGACCTATTAGATCTATGATGACTCTTTGAAATGGTTCTTCGATGATTGGCATCGGACATAAAGGAACCTTCTTAACTACTCCCTTTGAACATGTTCGTTGACAGATATTGCAAGAATAACAATGTCTGGTCACATCCTGATACAAGTTTGGTCAGAAAAATTGCTGAGTGATTTTCCCCATTGTTTTCTTGACTCCCTGGTGGCCTCCAAAAACTTCATCATGCGCCACTCTCATCACTCTGGTCCTATATTCCTTAGGTACCACTAGTGTGAACCTCTTCAATTGATTCTCGATCACTCTTTTGTATAGAATTCCATTTCTTAGTATATACTTCTTCTCGTCCTTTTCAACGGACCTCCATATCCTTTGAAGAGTTACATCATCTTTCTGTCGCTCTTTAAAAACTTCACGATCACGCATTAATTCCACTATTTGTCCGTCATGAGCCTCTTCCACCTCATTCATAGCTGCGATGTTATATGTTTCAAAATTATTTACATAGGGCACTGTGCTACCCTCTAGTGTGGCACTCTTTTCTATACTGTCATTCTGACACTTATTTTCTATAATATTATTAATGTTATCTACAAATGATATCCCTGGGACATCCGATACTTTAGTATCACTTTCAATATTTACACGTGGCTCAGAAGAAACTTCAGTGTTTTCTTTTTCTACAATAACTTTATTTCCATTATTGGAATCTTGGGACTTCTGCTCATTACACATTTGTGTTTCCGCGGTTGGCTCTATTCTCTTATCACCAATGATATGATTACTGATTGCTGCATAGACGGTTCTTCCTCTATTTTATGTTCTCCTTCCGTTCTCACCCTATCAGAAATGTGATCTTCCTGTTCGGCGTTGCGCCTTTCCATGAATTCTTCTAGTGAATCTTCCTCAGCTCGCTTGGCAATGGGGAATAACAACTCCTTCTGAGCTGTTCCGTCCTATACATCACGAAGACCATGACACTTAGTCGCTTCATATGCGAGGTTTGGCTGATACGGGGGTAATGCCCCTTCAATATTCCCTATCACAAGATCATATACGACCTCTGGCAGCACTGCTGCGGTCGTTCTGCCCACAAAATATGGGGTATCTACATCAACATTTGCGAGTGGAACTTCTCGGGCCGTGCTATCCAACAATCTCATGGTTGTGTGTGCACCAGTATAGCACTCTTCAGGTACGTATTTCTCACGTACGACTACGAAATTGCAACCGCTATCACGGAGTATCTGAACACGATACCCGTTCACTGTCCCGTAAGTTATAGGTAAGTGATGCGAATACCTGTCAGTTTCGCTCACCATAACTGCTTCAGTAGGGAGAGATGGTTCTTCTCAGGACTTTTCTTCCTCTTCGGAAATCTCCGCACGCTGCCGTACTCTCCGTCTTCCCTTTGTCTGTTACTGTAATTTCCAAAATTTCTGCCACTGTTATTGAAGTATGGAGGGGCCTTGCAGTCTCGAGCTAAATGCCCTCTCCTCGAACATCTGTAGCAAGTGACCACTGTTCTCGGTTCACTGCTACTGCGACGGTGTTCTCGCCTATCGCTGCTCCCATTATTGCTCTTTACTACGTTATTAGTTGGTCTTGATGCATGTTGGTTATAGGTCTTGGAGTTATCGTTCCTATGATAACATATTATTTCTCGATTTATAAGTGTTATTATTGCTGTGATTGCTATTATTTCCGTGACTCTGACTACGTGCGTGATTTGACGTTAACTTAATATGATGGGCTTCTATGTAATTTTCTGAGCTAACTATTATATCATCAATATCTTTTTCGTTCTTTTCTTTTAAATAAACAGCAAGCTCTTTCAGCACCGTACTTAAATATTTGTCAATTGAAAAGATATCTATCAAATCGTCGGCGGTCATCTTCACTTTTGCCGTGGTCACCCATTTTCGCAGAGCTTCAACGATTTTTCTAATATAAACTCTCGGACTGTCATCCTCAGTCGGGCTCATATTCTTATATTTCGTGCAGTACCCACTTTCGGTGAGGTTGTACCTAATTAACAATGCCCTCTTCAAGTCTTCGTAATTTTTGAGTTCCTCGACCGTAAAATTATTAAATACTTGGACTGCCTTTCCTGTTAAGAACGACCCAAGCACTAAAGCTAGTTTCTCTTTTAGCACATCATTTGACTCAGCTTGCTTTTCAAACATTAATAAGTACTCTTTGATATTGTTGATCTTTTCATCGAAGTTAGGAAGCTTTAACTTAGGAAATTTACTGGCATAAGAAATGCTATTTGTGTTTGAGGAGTTCTGTGAAGATACTGCCGCATCATGTCTTTGCCGGTCTTCCGCATCCAACTTCATCTTTAGTATTCTCTCCTCGGACTCTCTTGCACTCTTATCCGCTTCTAACTTTTCTCTCTCTCTCTCTCTCTGCGTTCATCGGCTTCGAGTTTCGCTTTCTGTGCCTCGGCTTCAAGTTTCGCTTTCTGTGCCTCGGCTTCATGTTTCGATTTCTGTGCCTCGGCTTCAATCATAAGCTTCTTCTCTTCTAACGCAGCAGTTACTTTTTGCTGTTGCAGCTCCTTTTCCACTTGAAGCTTTTGTAGTTCTATCCCTTTTTCTTTGGCTAATTCTCTTTCTTTAGCGAGTTCCTCCCTTAGGAGATTATAAGCTTCTTGTCCAGAAATTCCTAGTGCTTTGCACATGGCTATGAATTCATCACTAGACGCCATCTTACTAAACTTTAAAAATCAACTATACATCAAAAGTCACTTTTCTATTTGCATGAGTCACAAAAATTTTCTATGCTATTTTTCAGATTTTGGTCTACCTGATACACATATGAATTCTAACAAATTTCAACAAATCTCAAGATGTACACTTAAATAATATGCTGAAAAATTTTCCAAAAACTGATGCGAAAATATGATTTTCGCAATTTGAACCCAACACGAATGAAAAGTAAAAATTCTGAAAATCAACTTTTTCACATGTGCGGCTTTTGCAAATTTTAAAGCTTGCCCTTTAAAATATATATATATATATATATATATATATATATATATATATATATATATATATATATATATATATATAATATATATATATATATATTATATATATAATATATATATATATATATATATATATATATTATCAATATATATATATACATATATATTTACAAGGACAACATAAATAAAATATTTAATTTTACCAGTTTCAATCGATTCCAGTCAACAAATATCATTACAATAGCAAAACGCTAATCGACGATATGCATAACATAAAATATACACAAAAGCTCTACAATTCACTGAGCTGTACAACACTATGAAATACAATACTACTTTAAATACAATATTAACAGATATCCCAACTGTCAATAATGTACAACAATACTCAAATATTACTTTAGCACAGTCTTAACAGCTATCCCCAACTGTTAACAAGTACTAATTCTGTGCTTCTTACGCACAACAAATCAAAAAAATAAATGCACCACAAAATAAGGTATTATATCACTGATAACAGATACTGTCCAGATGGTTACAAGGAATCCCAGAGCAAAGGCACCCACTTTATATGTCAGGGTATTAAACGACAACTTTGTCTACTTACGCTTCCAACTTACTATCAATCCGTGGAAAGGCCCCCAAGACAAGCAGTCATTTAGATACGCTGGAATTTCGTCCTATAATATACTAGTAACTCAACCTCCAGTTGGATAGGGCAATGACCTGTGAGTTCAATACAATATTATCAAATAAAGACAACCTACCAACTCAATGCTGTGGAGATCAACGATAGTAGTAGTATTGGAACGTCGGGTTCTTTTTGTTTCAAGAACCAAGCTGGACTGCAGTAAACGTTATCAGGAAATATACTTAAAGATCTCGTCAAAGTTCTGTGCATCAACCTCAAATATAACACTTAATATATTAAGTAAAACAAATATTTGAAAAATAATTGACCAACGGAATCGATTGATACACTGGAAAAATAAGAAACTTTAATAATAAAAAAAATAAGAAATTATGTACTGCTCTTCTTAAAACAATATGATTAAAATTCCATATATCTGCAAATATAAAATATATATATATATATATATATATATACTATATAGATATATATATATATATATATATAATATATATATATAATAATATATATATATATATAGATATTATTTACATACGCACAAAAATATAAAATATGCAGTACCTTTAAGGACAATATTTCTAAAGCAATATAATATCCACGAAGTCAAATATATATATATAGATAATATATATATATATATATATTATATATATATAATATATTAATATATTATATATATAATATATATATATATATATTATATATATATATATATATATATATATATATATATATATATGCACCAATTATATATATACTCGCAATGCTTCCTTGTATCAAAAAACACTAAGTCTACAATTTATATATATCCCTGAATATATATATATATTATATACTATATATATATATAGATATATATATATATTATAATATATATATAATATTATATATATATATATATAGTATTGATATATTATATATATATATATATATATATATATATACCGTTAAAACGGGATACTAGACATGTCAAACTTAGGAACACTTTTGACAAGTTACATTTTTGTTTTTGTTGATAATTCCCAAACTATTTGGAGTAGAAAGGTGGTTGTAGGCTCATTTTGCTCGTGAAATGATGCTCTTTAAGACAGTAAAACACAAACCTTTAAAATCCTGTTCTAACATGCAAATGTGTATGTTTTCATTTTCTACTATTTTCAAACCCCTGACAAAATGTTACCCCATATTTCAGTCAGCGAAATAATCTGACCCCCCCCCCCCAAATTTGGAAGGTTTGAAAAGGGACAAATAAGGTATTTTTTGGACAAATTGATAAAAAAAAATTTTTACGATTTTTAAGTTATGAATTTTTTATGCTTTGCTACTTGGAACAGGTGTTCCAAGTTGCCCCCACTGTTTTAAAATGCATTTTTCTACTAATTATTTTGATTTTTTTCAGACTATTTAATAGATTTAAAGAAACTGATGAATAAATTTACTTATTAAAAAAGTTAAAATTTAGTTTAAAAATAATTAATTAACTAAAGAAAATATTAAGTACCATATTTATCAAAATTTCAAGATGGCCATATATTAGACAAAAAGAAATGAGAACTTATGCCGATTATATTAATCGGCAGTTGGTGCAGGCTCTTGAAGCTACTGTACAAGAAATGGAAGCATGTCTTTACGATTGGGAGCAAAAAAAATAGGCCTATTCAATTACGACGAAACCAACTTGGCTGATAACCCTGGACTGAAGAAATACCTGTACCTAAGGGGGATCAAATACCCAGATTGTGTTGCAAATCGTGTTGCAAATTACACCAAGTCGTGTGTAACTGTAATTTTGTGGGTGTCGCCCGATGACACCCTTCTGCCTCCATTTGTTGTATATAAAAACCCTCCAGGAGGCAAATGCACCTTTTATACGATGTGGACAGAGGGAGGACCTAAAGGTGCACCTTGCTGCAATCATAGGTGTTGCAAGATGGGAACACAATATGATATAACCAAATTTAAGTACTTACTGTCAAGAATTTAACTTGAAATGGCCTCCCTGGGAAACTTAGAATGGGAGTTCTAAGTAACCCCCGTTGAAGTTTTGTCACCTTACAACAGTTATGACCCTCCTTTGAATATATAAACAGCAGAAAGAACACATAAATTGCATGTAAATATACTACAATGTTTCATCCGTATTTTTAATTTTTTAAAGCATTTTAATGCATTTTATATCACAGCAACATAGAAAATTTTTTAATTGAAGCTAAAACCTGTTCCAAGTAACCCCATTTTACGGTATATATATAAAATAAATAAAATTATTAATGAAAAAACTATAGAGCATTACTTTTAAGGAACAAGCTTTATGTTTAACCCAAAATAATTTCAAAATTAAAATAGTTTAAAAATGTCTGTAAATTTATACACTCAAAAAGTCAGCTGATCGCAGATCACGATTTCACAATCGAATTTTCTATTGAAGACAGAATGTTCTATTGTGAAATATTTATTTATACAATAAATATTAAACGAGAAATATTTCTATTATAAAATATATTTAACTTTCTTTATATTTAATATTAAATAATAATATTAAATAAATTTGCAATAGAAATATCTTTATTTTATAAACACGTTACCTTGTACCTGGGCTGTCTAGACATCTGTGAGTAATAAGGCGTCTGCTGTGCATCTAATCCGTACATAGGTACACATGAGAAAATATTGACACACAAGATTGACAAAATTAAAAATTTATCACTTGAAAATAGGCCATAAAAGTTAGGTATATGGCAATTAAATAAAATAAATAGAAATATTAAAATTGATTCACAACACTTCAATATAAATTTAAAAAGAAGAAATATTTACATAAAAAACTTCGTAAAATTACAAGCTGCACGAACAATTATCATGACACACAGCAACAAATGTAAATATCGCAGAATTACCGGATTCCAGTATGCCACAAACCACACATCTAAGACTAAAGCCAGATTGGAGAAAAGAGTGAAAAGAATGGGCATAACACGTTTTATATGAGGAATGTATCCCGAATACATTCCATGCTCCAATAGTGAGATAGTTACAAATAGGAAGTATGAAAAATGTATACAAGATTGACCTAAAATCAAAAGAAAGGTGTTTAGGTATTCACAGTAGAATGGGAGGAGTTTGCCATTCTGGTAAAATAGTAGGATTTGCATTAAAAAAAAAAAAACAATCTCAACGAAATCAGAAGGAAAAAGTCAAAATATGTTGAGATTTAAAGCTTCCTCACCATACAAATACAAATAAAATCGCTTTTTATTACTTAAAATTAAAATATATTATATATAAACTTTAACATTAAAATTATATAATATATATATATATATATATATATAATATATAATATATATATATATATATTATATTATATATATAGATATTATATATATATATAATAAGGGATGGGGAGTCGGAGTCGGAGTCGGGAGTCTAGCGTTTTCAAGTTGTAAGGAGTCGGAGTCGGAGTCGATTTCCTAAAAAGTAGGGAGTCGATTTCCCAAAAAGTCGGGAGTAGGAGTTGGGAGTCGATTTAAAAAAAAAACGACTCCTTTCGACTCCCAAAACAATTTTGTATAAACTTTTCACACAAAAATTATGAAAAACTTAATTGAATTTTTATTTTAAAATACGTACATTTTTTTATTTTGACATTTGTTTGTAGCTATTATATTGTTATTTTTTAATTTTTCCTTATATTAAAGAAAAGAAAAACTTTTTCCCAGGATATTTGTTAACATTTCTATATTATTTTTCTTCCTGAGTCCGAATACGCTAATATTTTTCTTGAGAAACCAGTAGTTCATCCCCTACCACCCAAATAAACATTTGGTTAAATGATGGCAGAATAGTATATTATATATATATATATATATTATATATATATATATATATATATTATATATATATATATATATATATATATATAATATTATATATATATATATATAATATAAAAATATAATTTTTATATGATATATATATATATATATATATATATATATATATATATATATATTATATTATATATACCTATATATATATATAATATATATATATATATATATATATATATATATATATATAAAAATCTGGGGTGACTCGTGTATATGAGCAATGGAGCGACCGCTCCTCCTTCATTAAGCGTAAATTCTGAATTATAATAATTAAAACTATGTTTTCAATTTATAATAAATAATTGAATGCAAATTTTAAAAATGGTCTTGTAATAAGACAGAAACGTAGGATGGATTTAATGTATTAATAAGAAATTTAATAAACATACTTGTATCAGTTGTATGAGTTTTTTTTTTTAATTTCTAATTATAAAAGAAGTCGGGAGATCGAGCAAAATCGTTTTCGCTCCAGTCTTGCACCTAAAGTAATGTAAAAATCATATGTCTGGCAGCAATACAGAAATAGAGGTTGTAAAATATACTAGTTTGGGGCAATTAGCGTAATCGCCTTGTAAAGTGTCGTACAATTATTATTTTTATTATCATTATAAACTTATAATATATATATATATAATATTAATATATAATATATATAATATATATATATAGATAGTATATATATATATATTATATATATATATATATCTAGATATATATATATATATATTCCCAGAAGTTGGAGATTCGTTAGGAAATATGTCACTAATTCCAACCTTTTTCACAATCTCCTCAGGGATGATTTGTATTAGATGAATTATTGGGAAACAATTTCCATAAAACTGTTAAGAGAGCAAAATGGATTTTAACATGCGAACTGTAAACATGGTTTTTGAACATAGAGAGCCTTGTTAGAATGCTTGAAAAATATTCGAAATGAAAGCAAACAACGAGGAACACAGAGATCAAGGCAGGAGATTTTCAAAGAATATGGGCTGATCCTACTTTTGATTTTTGGCTCCATCTTATCGCCATATTAATACCACACATAATAGTTTCTTAATAATAAAATTCAATCAGAAAAGAGACATAATTCTTATGAAACAGGCTGCGAGTGAACTACAATTAGATTAGGAAAGATTAAAAAAGTATGACCATCATAATGAAAGTAATTGAAGAAACGTATGATGTTTATGAGGTGAAGAGAGGATAGTTAAAGCTTCCAATTACTACGAATTTAAAAAAAGCTGCTGAGCATGGAGTGTGTGACATAATAATATCTTTGGTCTAGGAAGGTTTTGTTTAGTGATCATCTAGTATCAGCTCCACTTTTTCGAAGTGTGAACACTTTAAATTTTATATGGAACCTCATTTCCCACAGTTGCATTTAAAAGACCGTAACTGTTTATCATTTTTTAACATCTTGAGACAAATCTGAACTTGAAATTATATATTCCTAGAGAAGATTTTAAACTTCGGAAAGGAGCTCTTGATTCTTTGTTACAACCATACGCATATTTGGAGAGTTTAGAAAATCTTTCATCTTAAGTGAATAATCCTAACTTTCAAAGACTTTTGCAATGTAAGCTGTGTAACATTAAGAAACAAGGGGATGGGATTTAAAATTTGACATTTAATGAGCAATGACATAGCGATAAGGGATAATTATGATTTAAAAAATGCTTGAAGACAATAAGAATGAATGTGTAAAAAAGTAATTATTGTTATTGTGATAGGTATGTGTGATTTAATAATATGTTATAGTTCAGTTATCGAAAAAAGTTATCAGAGACATACATTTGTTCTAAAACACACCAAGTCTCGTGCTCTAACACTTTCGAACAAATGATGACCAAGTGATATGTGCAACAACACTTACTTTATGTCCCTAATAGCATGCTGTTTAAATTCGTTATAATTTGGGATACGGCGAGGTATAGTCGCGGAATGCGTTCGAGCTATCTTTAACGAAATCGTAAACATCACTCTATATGCGTGTCAATTACTTTACTCATTAGCGAGATCGGTCATTACTGGGTTGAGAGTCTTTATATATATTCTAAGACTTCTCGAGTCGGATGATTCTGGTGTAGACTCACGGCGTGTGTCGATTTAGATGAATATGGTTGCGTTTGCGTGTTTTATAGTTAGAATTATTTTACTTACATACTGGAGAAAGTCGGAGCGATGAGTCTCTATGTGTGAGTCGATTTATTTTTTTAGACTCCCCATCCCCCCCACTGAATAATAAAGTATGAGCACAATTAAATTACAATAATGATAGGATATAAGCCAAATATTCTTTGATAAATAAATCTCTATACTGCTGATCTCATGTTATTTCCTTATCAGTTAGTTTAGCTTCATATTTACGTGAGAATTATTTTCTAAAGCATTATCTAACAAATATAGTTCATCTCTATGTATTATTACTCATATAAACCAATTAGTATTATACTCATTATATCGTGAATGTTATATAATAAATTATCCATCTTATGTTATATATCTAAGTTTTTTTGAAATAATTGTTATCCCTAAAATTTCAATTACTAATTACAATAATCAATCCCTGTGAGAATTATATATATATATAGTATATGTTATTGAGTAATTGGGAATTTATATAGATAAAAAAGTTGTGAATCTTAAAATTCTCTACTCTCATAATCTTCTGTAAATATATTAAATGATAATACGGTATATATATATACTTAATAATATTATTACTACCACTGGTCCACATGATGTAAAAGAATTGTATATATATATACAAATATAATAATATTATTATTTAAATAATAATAATTAAATATAATATTTAATGTTTCAAAACTAGACACGGGTCATTGGTAATATAGAATTAATATAAAGCATATATTATTTCATATCTTAAAGTTAAGACTTATCCATAAATAAATAATTCTTATATAATTTTTAAATATATACATGTTTACATTTACACCTTTTAATAAAGTAAAAATAATTAATTACTATATATTATATATAGATTATATTATGTATAAATATAATAATAATGTACGACAACTTTACAAGGCGATTACGCTAATTGCCCCAAACTTAGTGATTTATTATATACATAACCTTCTTGTATTGCTGATCAGAATCATTATGATAGTTTAACGATTACTTTAGGCAATACTGTATGTAGCGAAAAACGATTTTGCTTCAATATCTACGATACTTTATTTTAATCAAAAAACTTATAAATAAGATAATAAAAGACGGCAATATATCTCTTTTATAAAGTTTTTGATTATTATATAAATAATATTTACTTATATATATTAGTTATCGTACAAGTCATTTCTTTTACTGATGATATTGTCTAGAGACTCTTACATATTATAGTACCTCAAAGTGAGTGGTATAATTGATAGTGCGAGATTCAATTGCTCCTTTTTTATTAATAGATGAATATTTGATATTCATATACATGAGGCTTAAACATTCTCAGATCAATCAAAGAAATTACGTCTTAAATTGAATATATAAGTAGATAGGATACTATATATAGGTTTCTGCATCTCACATTTTAGTGCATCCATAGTATTAACTACGAATGATCTGACCCTCTGATTATATATATATATATATATATATAATATTATATTATATCATACTATCATCCATATATATAAATAGATATAGATATCATACATATATATTAAAGAATATATATATTAAATTAATATTAATATATATATATATATATAATAATAATTTATTTAATAAGTATTATATTATTATAATATATATATATATTATATATAGTAATATTATATATATAATATTAATTAATTAATAAGATATATATTAATATATTAATATAAATAATATATATATTATATATAGATGGTTCATAAGTATGTAATTTATATATATTATAGTAAAAGATTATACATTGTTAAAGAAAATATTTATACATGCTATAAAAATATTAGGTATATATAGATAGTAGGATATTTGTAAAACATAATAATTACTATA
>JABUQX010049031.1:85000-95374 GCA_015478945.1 Trachelipus rathkii | reverse complement strand
GAAAAGAAATACACATTACAGATACCACCTTAGATAAGCGATAATATGATAAAAGTCTAACAAGACATGGGTGGGGAGGGAAAGAGCCAGAGCAAGGCGACGAACCAAAAGAAAAGAAAGAAAAGAGATAAGAAGAAAAAGAATAAGAGAGACAAGAGAGATAGAAATAGGGAATAAGCAACAAAAGTAAACGAGCAATGAACCAAGAACACAACAAAGCAGAGAGAGATAACAGACAAGAGAGCCGCAAACGAACGAATAAGCAAGACAAGAAAAGAAGTAACGGGCATAAGAAAGAGACAATAAGGGGAAAGAACAAGGAGGGGAAAGAAAGAAAAGCAGAGCTTCAAGAAAGAACAGGTAAAAGAAAAAGAAAGAAAAGGAAGGCAAGAGTATGCAAGAGCCTGGGGTAAGTAAGACCAAAAGGAAAGGAACAGAGCGAAAGAAAGAAAGAAAGAAAATAGAAGAAAGAAAAAGAAAAGAAAGAAAGTGAAAGAAAGGAAAATTGAGAGAGAATGTGATGAAAGCTTACACAGAAGGAAAGAGACAGAGAGAGAGAGATCAATGGACTCTCCAGACTATAACTCAAATCATAACCCAGAGAGTATCTGGGCAATAGTACTCAACCTTGAGCCCCGCCGACCGAATGAAAGAGCAGCATTGATCTCGTATGGAATGTTGAAATGCTAGTTCACCATTCGAACAGCATATCGGAGAGTCGCTCGGCGAAATGAATAAGAGCTTCTCATAGACACATGTCACGGAACTTCGAATTTAAGTATCAAAAACAGAGCGAGACATTCAAAGAACGGAGAGAAAGAGAGAAGAGAGAAAGAGGAGAAAAAGAAGAGACGGAGGATGAAAAAAGAAAGGAACAGAAAGAAAAGAAATGAAAGAAAGAGGAGAAAAAGAAAATGAAAAAGAGAGAGAGAGGAAGAACCAGAGCAGCAAGTGAAGACGAGAGGACGAGTAGAAGATATGAGACGAGCAGACAAGACGAAAGGATAAGAGAAAATCTGAGGGATTGAAAAAACGATAGATAATGAGAGAGATATTGTAATGGATGAGATGATACGAGAGAAAGAGAAAAGAAAGAGAATAGATAGAATTAGATAGAGAGAGGAGAGAGTTTAGACAAGAGAGAGAGAGAGAGAGCGGAGAGAGAGAGAACGGAGGAGGTGATAGTATAAAGAGAGAGTAGAGAGAAAGAAAAGAGAAAGAGAAATTGAGAGATTATAAAGAAGAGAGAGATGATACAAATAGAAAAGAGAGAAAGAGAGAGCAGACAGAAAATATAAGAATAGAGAAAGAGAGAGTATACGATAAGAGATGTGTACGATCAGAGAGAGAAGAACGAGAGAGGAGATGGATGAGAATAAGCGCGCGGATCCGGAAGAGGAGAAGAAAATGGAAAGAAAGAAAGAACGAGCAGAGCCAAAGTACCATGACCAATTATGAAATGAGACGAGAACTCACGAAGAAAATTAAAGAAAGTGAGAATTAGAAAAGAGACTAGAAATCTAAAGAAAGAGACAATAGTCTCTAGTGAAGAGGAGAGGGCTAACAAAGACAAGAAAAAGAAAGGATGATTGACTTCTTGCAAGAACTGACGAGGGTGTGAAGACTGGACAGGAGAGAGGAAAGGAGAGAAAGTGATGAGAAAACGAGGTTTAGGATGGTGAGAAGAAAAGAAAGGAAAGAGAAAGAGAAGAGAGGAAAAGAGAGAG
This sequence comes from Trachelipus rathkii, assembly GCA_015478945.1. Lineage (NCBI taxonomy): Eukaryota > Metazoa > Arthropoda > Malacostraca > Isopoda > Trachelipodidae > Trachelipus > Trachelipus rathkii. The sequence continues at coordinate 93,647 of JABUQX010049031.1, read as the reverse complement.
AAAGATAGAGAGAGGAGAAAGAAAAGAGAAGGATGAAGAGATATGAGAGATGAAGAGAAGAAACAGAGCAGAGAGCAGAGAGATAGAGAGAGAGAAGAGAGAACGTGCCGAAGGGAGAAAGAGAAAAAGAGAGAGAGCCCACATCAAAGAGAAAAGAAAGAAAAGAGAGAAACGACGGAGAGAAAGAGACTGACACAAGAACCGAAAGAAAAACGGGATGAAAGACTGAAAACAACCGAAAAAAGAAGAAAAAAAGATACCTGAAATATAACAGAGAAAAGAAAAAAGAAAAGAAAAGAGACGCATAGAAGAGAGAAGGGAGAAGAGAGAGAGAGATCTCGATTGTTGTATGAAAGAGAGAAAATGAGAAAGAAAGAGCAAAGAGGTAAGAAATGAAAGTAAAAGAAAATGAAGAGGAAAGAAAGAGGAAAGAAAAGGGAAGAAAGAAAGATAAGGAAAGAAAGAAGACGAAAGACAAAAGAAAGACAAGAGAGCGAAGAAGAGAGATGAGAGCGAGAGAGAGAGAGAGAGAGAGAGAGAGAGGAGAGAGAGAGAGAGAGAGAGAGAGCAAGACAGAAAGAATAGAAAGAAGAAAGAAAGAAAGAGAGAGAGAGAGAGAGAGAGAAAGAGAGAGAGAGAGAGAGAGAGAGAGAGAGAGAAAGAAAAAAAGTAAAAAATAAAGAGAGAAGAATGAGAGGGAAAAAGAGAGGGGAAGAATAAAAAAAAGAGAAAGGAGAGAGGGAGAGAAAGAAACAGAGAGAGATGGAAGAGAAGAGAAGAGAAAAGAGAGAGAGAAAGAAATTAAGAGAAATTGAGAGAAAGTCGAGAGGGATAGAAAGAGGGAGATATTAGTGAATTAACATAGAGTTAGTGAGAGTGCTGAAGAAGAGAAAGAGGAGTATGATGAAATATGTAAGCAGAACTAATAAAGAAAAGAGAGAGAGAGAACGAAGAAGAAGGAGAGAGAGAGATAAAGAGAAAGATAGAAAAGAGAAAAAGAAAGAGAGAGAGAAATAAAAGAAAAGAGTAGAGAGAATGCAAAGTCAAAAAACGCAAAAGAGAGCAGAGAGAGGGAGAGAGAGAGAGAACAAGAGAGAGAGAGAGAGAGAGAGCAGAGAGAGAGAAGACGAGAGAGAGGGAGAGAGAAGGAGAAAGAGAGAGAGATGAGAGAGAGAGAGAGAAGAGAGTGAGAGAGAGAGAGAAAGAAAAGAGAGAGCAGAGAGGGAGAGCGAAACACTGAGAGAAAGAGATAGGCGAAAGCAATTAGAGAAAAGAGAAAGATCGAGAAAGAGAAAGAGAGAGAAGAGAAAGAGAGGAGAGAAAGCCAGAGCAGAGAGAGAGAGAGAGAGCAGGAGAAAGAGAGAGAGAGAAAAGAGAAAGAACGAGGGAGAGAGAGAGAGAGAAGAAGAGAGAAAGAGAGTAGAGAGAGAGAGAGAAACAGAAAGAAAGAGAAAGAGAGAGGAGAGGAGAGGAGACCAAGAGGCAGAACACCGACGCAGGAGAGACGAGAGAGAGAGAGAGAAGACGAAGAGAGAGAGAGAGAGAGAGAGAGAGAATAGACCAAGAAAGAAAGATACAGAGAGAGAGAGAAGAAAAAGAGAGAGAGACAAGGAAAGAAAAGAAAGAGAGAGAGAGAGCAGAGAAGAGAGAGAGAGAGAAGAGAGACAGAGCCGAGAGAGAGAAACAGAAACCACAAGAGAGAAAGAGAGAGAGAGAGAGAGAGAGAGAGAGAGAGAGAGAAAAAGAGAGAGAGAGAGAACGAGAGAGAGAGAAAGAAAGAGATAAATAGATAGAGAGATGAGAGAAAGAGAGAGATAAAAGAGAGAGATAGAAAGAGAGAATAGATAAAGAAAAAGGGGAAGAAACGAGACAGTGAGAGAGAAGAACGAATAGAAGAATCATTGTGAGTGACAAGAAAGAAGAAGAAAGAGAGAGGAGAGAAGAAAGGAAAGAAAAGAAAAAGGAGAGGGAAAACTTAAAAAAGAGAAAGAAAGAAAGAAAAGAAAGAAAGCAATATTAGAAAGAGTACTAAAGAATAAAGAAGAAAGAAAGAGAGAGAGAGAGAGGAAAGAGACAAATGAAAAGAGAGAGAGAGAGAGAGAGAGAGAGAGAGAGAGAGAGAGAAAGAAAGAATGAAAGAGAAAGAAGAAAGAGAAATAGAAAGAGAGAGAAATAGGAAAGAGAAAGAGATTAGAGAGAAAGAAGAAAGAGAGAGAGATATAAAGAGATGAGAGAGACGGAGAAGGAGAGGGAGAGATAGAGAGAGAAAGAGAAAGAGAAGAGAGAGGAAGAGAGAGAGACGAAAGAAAGAGAGAGAAAGGAAAGAGAAAGAGAGAGAGAGAAAGAGAAAGATGAGAGAGAGAGAGAGAAAGAGAAAGAGAAAGATAAGAGGAGAAGAGAAGAGAGAGAGAGAGAGAAAAAAGAAAGAAAGAGAAAGAAAGAAAGAAAGAGAGAGAGAGAGAGAGAGAGAGAGAAAGAGAAAGAGAAAGAGAAAGAGAGAAAGAAAGAAAGAAAGAAAGAAAGTAAGAAAGTAAGAAGAAAGAAAGAAAGAAGAATTGAAAGAGTAAAAAGTGATGGAGAAAAAAGGGGGGGGAGGGGGAGGGGGGGGGAAAGAAAGGAGAGAGAGAGAGAGAGAAAGAGAAAAAAGAGAAAGAGAAAGAAAGAGAGAGAGAGAAAGAGAGAGAGAGTCACAATTATAAAATTTAATGCAATGTTAACAATGCTAATCCAATATGAGCTGAATGAGAATGGAAGAAGATATCTGAGCATTAGCTGTCTCAAGACAGAATGAAAGTCACACATTTTTTGAGGAAAAGATAGCAAAGAAGAAATAGGTTATTTTTAGTGCTAGAAAGAAAAATTGTGAAAAATGAATGAAAATGAATGGTTGGTTATTGCATTTTCTAAGGAAAAATAAGTTTGGTATCACGGAGAACATATTTAATTTCTTTGAAATGACACATAAATAGGCAGTAGTATGAAGTCAAAGCGACTCTCTAGAGGTTGAAGAGACACAAAATCAATAAATATTTGAAGCATCCACTTACTAATTAAATACAAAATCACTATAATGAAGCTGACCACCTACCTAAACCTTAAATACAAAATCAGTAAACCTGAATCACCACTACAATATAATAGAGTTAGAGAAACTTCAGGGCTGAATCAAGGTTTAGGAGGTATAACCTAGAGAAAACAATAGCTGTACTTCTCCGTGCCGGGGGAAATCACCCCAGTTAATGATACTATATTATATATACTATATATCATATATATAATATATATAATTATCTTACTATATATATATATATATATATAAATATACTATATATATATATATATATATATATATTATATCATAAGATCCTATATAACTATATTTATATTTATAATTAGATATATATATAAATATTTATATAATACTATATATACATATAGAGAGAGAGAAGAGAGAAGAGAGAGACAGGAGATAGCTTAAAATTGCATAATAATCGAAATTTGATAAGATGTTAAAGAAAGAACATATAATGAGATAACATTTTAACTGCCTTCTCTGATTGAACAACCGCCATGTTGAAGGATAGCTCAGTTGTATAGCACCGGGCATATTGTCCTCACGCGCTACATGCGGTGGTGGTTCAATACCAGAGAAGGCAGCTAATTCTTTACCTTCTCTTTATATTTTCTTTTTTTAATCCAACATATATATAATATATAATATATATAAAAATATATACTATCTTATATATATATATATTATAATAGTATATTTCCAAACTATATAACTATATTAACTATATAATATAATATACTATATATCATATAATATATATATATATATATAACTCTAAAAGAACATGTTTTTCGGATGCGGATGTCCCACCTTTCACATATAAATTTGTTGATGCAATCGATGACTTTCTTGCGGATGGTTGGGGGAAGCAAACGAGGATGGCATAAATAAGCGGATGGGGGAGGGAAGAGGGATGAGAAGTGGGGATGGGGGTATGTAAATTTGTCACGTAAGAGAAAGAGAATAATGGTTTAAATGCAAATCAATAATATAATAATAATAATAATAATTAATAATAATAAATACATAATAATATATAATAATAATAAATAATAATAATAATTAATAATCACATCAATAATAATAAAAATATTAATGATAATACATTAATAAATAATAACGAAATTAATAATTAATTAATAAATAATAATAAATAATAATAATCATAATAATAATAATAATAATAATTAATAATAATAATAATATAATAAGTAATAATAAATAATACTAATAATCAATAAATATAATTAAAAATAAACAAGAATAAACGATCTAATCTAATAACGAAATAATAAAATAAAATCAATTAATATATAATAATAATAATAATAATAATAATAATAATAATAAAATAATAATAATAATAATAATAATAATAATAATAATAATATAATAATAAAATAATAATAATAATAAATAATAATAATTAATAATAATAATAAATAATATTAATGATAATAATAATAATAATAAAAGATAATACTAATAACGACAATAATAATAACGAAATAAATAATAATAATTAATAATAATATTCTATAATTAATAATTAATTAATAACTAATAATAATAATAATAATAAATACAATATATAATAATCAATATTAATTAACTAACCTAATACAACGATTTAATAACGACGGTAACAACAACTACAACAACAACACCAACACCAACAACAACAACAACAACAACAACAACAACAACAACAACAACAACAACAACAAGCAACAACAAACAACAACAACAACAACAACAACAACAACAAACAATAATAATAATAATAATAATAATAATAGATTAATAATAATAATAATAATAATAATAATAATAAATAATAATAATAATAATAATAATAATAATAATAATCAATAATAATATATTGAAAAAGATTGCAAACAATTCCATTATTGCTCTCCTGGATTCTCTGTCAATGAAAAGGTTATAAAGAATAACGCCTCTTGAAAGTACAAAATATTCTGATAATAATTCAGCTGCTTTTCGCGACATAGTAGCGGTTATTCAGCCCTTGACGGAGTACGCGTCCGCACCAATGAGTAGTGGCTTCATTCACCCAACTCTACTTGAAAATGTGGATTATTGAGATTTTCAACTTCTTAACTCTCCCTCTCTCACAAAGAATTTTTCAAATATTTTTCAGCTGTCAAATTGCTGCATCATTTTCCATTTACATTCGCTATTACGAATCTTACAAATATTAAAACAATTCGGAGCTCTCTCTAATAGCAAATCTCTTGTTTCAGGAAAATTCTTTCAACTATTTTTTCAACAGAATCTCATCCTTTCTCTGTCATTATTGTATATATCCTTCTGGTATGCTCTCAAATATCTTCCTTTGCCATTTTCCATCACCTTTGACCTTCTCTCTTTCCCATTTCTCTAACTTCCTTTGTCTTCTTTTTTGCCAAACTTTCAATCGCGTGATTGGGTCATGTCGAACTTTAAAATGATTGTTGAAAATAATTTTTTCTTTCAATATTTTTTTTCCATATAATATTTATATATAATATATATATATAATAATATATCATTAATATATATATATATATATATAATACTATATATTACTATATACTACTATATAATATAATATAATAATATTATATTATTATATTACTATTATAGAAAATGAAATATATGAAGAAAAGAATATGAAAACAAGGCCCAAATTGAAAGTCGACATTTGCCAACAAACACTTGTATTTGACAAGTTTTGCAAAAAAAAAAGCAAGACAAAGGAAAAGTTAGAAAAATAGAGGAAAGAGAGAAAGTATGTTCGTGTGTACAAGACATTGCCAGTAGAGTACATGTAAGATTGAGTATAGCAGTTAATTTTGGGGTCTGGATGATGGACAGAGAAAGGATGAGATCACGTGGAAAGACGCGTCCCACGAATCTTTCTCAATGGAGCAGTTATGCGAGCTCAGAGCTCAGAAGTATAAAGAGAGTTTGGCGAACAGACAATTCGACGGGGTAGAGAGAGAGAGAGAGAGAGAGAGAAGAGAGAGAGAGAGAGAGGGAGAGAGAGAGAGAAGGAGAGAGACGAGAGAGAGAGAGACGAAGAGAGATTTAGAGAGAGAGTTGAAATAGGCCCTTTGATTCCACTTTTCAAGGAGAGCTATTGTGGAGCCACTACCATTGTGCGACGCGTACTCCGTACAAGGGTGAATAACGCTACTATGTCGTGAAAGCAGCTGAATTATTATCAAGATATTTTGAAAGCTTATTTAATAAAATAAATAAATGCCATCTTTCCGAGAGAGCTCAACAGAAATTATCTATATATTTATGTATATTATTATTATTTTATTATATTATTATTATATTATTATTTATTTTATTATTAATATATTATTATATTACTATTTATTATTATTGCATTATTGATAATCAATTATATTATTATTATTAACTATTATTTTGTGTTGTTGTTTTTAGTTGTTGTTTGTTGTTTTGTTGTTGTTTGTTGTGTTGTTGATTGTTGTTGTTGTTGTTGTGTTGTTTGTTGTTGTTGTTGTGTTGTGTTGTTGTTGTTTATTTTGGTTGTTATTAATTATTATATATTATATTATTATTATTTTATTATTATTATATTCTCTATTATTATTGGATTATATATATTATATCTATTATGTATTATTATTATTATTATTATTATTATTATATATTATTTCGTTTATTTTATTTTTCGTTATTATTATTATATCATTCTCTTATTATGATTATTATTATTCATTATTATTTATTATATTATTTATTTATATTATTAATTATTATTATTATTTCCTGTTATATAATTATTAATTATTATTATTTAATTAATTTATTATTATACTATGATTATTATTATATTATTAATTATATTATTTTGTTATGTATTATTATTTTAATATTTTATTATTACTTATTTAATATTATTTAGTTATTATTTTTATTTTTATTATACTTTATTCATTAGTTATTATTATTAATTATTTGATTACATGGATCTATTATTATTATTATCTATGTGATTACTATTATTAGTATTATATTTTATATTATTTATCTATTATTATTATAGGTTATTATTATTTCGTTATTATTATTTATTATTATCATTAATATTTTATTATTTACTATTATTATTATATTATTATTATTATTATTATTATTATTATATTATTATCTCCCATTATATTATTATTATTAATTACTTATTCATTATGTATTGATTTGCATTTTTAAACCATGTATTCTCTTTCTCTTCATCGTGACAAATTACCATACGCCCCATTCCCCTCAACTTCTCTCCCTTCTTCCCTCCCCATCCGCTTATTTATGACCATCCTCGTTTTTGCTTCCCCAACCAATCCGCAAGAAAAGTCATTCGATTGCCATCAACCAACATTTATAGTGAACAGGTTTTGTGACATGCCGCATCCGAAAAACATGTCTTTTAGAGTCATATTATATATATATAATATATAATATATATATATATATATATATCATATATACTATATACCAATATATAAGTTACTCTCATATACTCTAATATATATATAATATATCTATACTCATAATAAAATAATAATCTATATAACTATATATCACTCATGTTGTAAGGGAAAGAAACATGATAAAGAGAAGTGTAAAGAATTAGCTGCCTTCTCTGTGGATTGATAACCAACCGATGTGCCGCGTGAGTCGACAATATGCCCAGGTGCTATACCAACTGAGCTATCCTTCAACATGCCGTTGTTCTCTATCCATGCAGGCAGTAAGATCTCTTTACCTCTTCTCATCTATATGTCTTTTCATTTTTACAATGATTCTCACATGAGACATTCCGATTCTATGCAAATTTATGTCAACCAAATCTCTCTCTCTCTTTCCATCTCTCATGCTCTCTCTCTCTCTCTATAGTATAATATTATATATATTATATGTTTCATTAATATGCATTAAAGAAACTGTACTACTATATAGCTACTGTAATTATATATATTATATATATATATATATATAAATATACTTACCTATACGTATATAATATATATATAATATATATATAACTATATATAGCCTATAATACTTATGATATATATATATATATAGGCTTATAATAGATTAACTGGAGGTGATTTCCCCACAGGCACGGAGAAGAGTAATACAATCTATTGTTTTCTCTAGGTTATACCTCCTAAACCTTGATTCAGCCCTGACAGTTTCTCTATCTTATTTATGCTGTGTAGTGCGGTTGATTCATTTATCGATTTTGTATTTTATTGTCAGTGGTTGCTTTCATTTATTTGATTTTGTTAATTTATTGTAGTGTGCTTCATTTTATGATTTTGTGATCTTCTTCAACCTCCCTCCCCCCATGATACTCTATTGGGTATGATAAATTTAAAATAACCGCGTACCTGCTTTTTTCTATATTGTAGTGGTGCATAATATATGAGTTTGTGTCTTCTTCAAACTCTAGAATCGCTTGCTTCATCTACTCCTATTTATTTCATTTCAAAGAAAACATTTAAATATGTTTTGTTTTAATAATCCCAAACTTAT
>JABUQX010049031.1:60000-77500 GCA_015478945.1 Trachelipus rathkii | reverse complement strand
GACTTTCAAACGCCGTGTTTCGGGTCATGTCAGCCTTTGATTTCACTTTGTAATCTGCTTCTCCCAATCCAGTTGCGGGGAATTTGGTAACCGTCTCCGCGCCTTTGTCCACCAGGAACGCACATTTAAATATATATAATATATATATCATATATATATACTATTATATATATGATATATATATATATATAGTATATATATTATATATATATATATATATGAGCTAATTATATATATATATAATATTATATATATAAAGTAAGTAATGTAGCTATTATATTTTTTCTAATATAATATAATAAATATATTTATAAGCATATAAAATTATATATTTTCAGCTTTGAATCTAGAGCAATTAATACTACTCATTATTGACTAAATGAAATCAACTATTACCTCCTATAGTGAGTCTTACACAATAGAATTTACTCAAAACTACAATGTAACCTCATAGCTACTCTCACGTATACTTACATCTTAAGTTTTTTTTACCACTGTTACTATTATATTATTTATTATCTATCATGAACTTGTCCTAACAATTTTTGATCGGTAACAATACTAAGGAATTATATTGACTGTTGGTGAAATTACTACAATTGAAAAATGAACAACATATATAAAGGGAGCGCTTTATTCGCATAGACATTAGACACCTATTAGCCTGAAAATTCCATCTTACTTCGTGTTTTCTCGAAACTGAATGTATATAATTCGTTTAAAAGATTTTTTTACACTTATTTAAATGAGTCTCAATAATATATATTATTACCAATTTATATTACAAAATTTATATTATAAGCCCGTGAATTTATCATTTACTTTCTAAAAACTTTGCTTCACTTACTTACATTTAATAGATGTTACTATATTTCTCTCGTATAGGATTATGAGTGGAGAGTGCTCACTCTCTCATACATACAAAGGAGTCTCTCTAAATATATCAGATCATCTTCCACGTTAACCAATTCTCTTAATATATTTAAAGATTTTATATTCACACTTTACTTATTTAATTGGTATTTAATAATAATTTAATTTTGGAAATAAAATTATATAAATAGTTTAAAATTTTACAATTAGTTTTATTTTTTTTCAATTAATATTCTTTCATTAATTTAAACAAACTCAAAATGTACATTAAAGACTATAACTATTTTCTTACTTAATTTAGATAGATGATAGTAATTTTAATTTAATTTAATTATAAATTTATTGTATAAATAGTACTGCCTTGTATTATAATGACATACTTGAACTCATGTTATATATAACCTAAGTATCCCAGTTACGATCCCTAACATTTATATATATCCAAATCGCTCACTAACATACTGTATAATACCGTATACATTTTTCATTAAATCAAGTACTTAACCATTTTACAGTCTATTTTGTCTCAATTTTGATCAATTCACTTTGTTATTTATTAAATATTACTACGATAGAATACTTGTTTCTTTAATAAACAATATCTTAAAAGTCTACTCCATGCTATTTATAGTTTATTCATATAAAACATTAAATGATCATATAATGACATAAAGTTGATATAAGGTATGAAATTATACCTTGCTTCTTTTCAATATATTTCTTAAGTAGTAGTGTGTGATATTTCTTAACTAGTTTATTAATTATAGTCTTCAACCAAATTTTAGAAAAGGATTTTATCATAACACATATGCAGACAGATTTGAGAGCTGCGAGTTTTTTGAATAAGCAACATTTAATTCAATTTATTAGTTAGATCTATTATTATCTCTACTTAATTTTGATAATGAACTCTATATAAGTATAATAAGAACATGCGTATTAAAATTCTGTAGTACTTTATTATAATATTGACTTCATTTCATTTTAAATTTTATTTATTTGTCTGATAATGTAAAAGTTTATTTGTTTTGGAAATATTATTAGAATTTTCTTAAAACATTCATTTTTATGTTCTAATGTTTCTTAAATTGTATTAAGGTAATATTATTACATATCAACACATATAATCATATATATAAAAAATTAAATTACAGCGGTTTATACGGAAATTTTATGTGTGACACTCGAGATTTGAATAATGTATGAGACGTCATTACTGAGGGTGGACTCGAAGAACCAAATGTCCATATATATACACCAATTTGTGTGCGAAAAACATGAAAACTCTTTATTATGAGACATACAGATATTTAGGGCAATTATTTAATCACTATAAGTGGCGAGTGAAACTCTTAAAGCACTTTCGTATTTATCGTAAAAGTACAATTCATATAAAATTTATTACTTTCTTTAATTGTTAATTTTTTCTTCCCATAGCTGTAAAGAATCATCAGGCGCCAGTGTATAATGTGAAGAAAACATACCAGAACCAGTCAGACTTCAAAAAGAACTGGATATGATCTTGTATTACTGCTCCACAACTCTTAACCATTTATCATGCGTGATAATTTTATAAATAAGTTATTGAATATTTTATAAGTAGCATATAATGAATTAATGTTACCTTTTCTTGAATGTACTCTCTCTCCTCTCTTCATCTCCTCTCTCTCTATCTCTTGTCTCATAGTACCACTTCCTAGCTCTACGTTCCTCTTCATCTCATATATATACATACTAGTTAACATCTCTACTCTCTCATATCTACTACTTCTCATACTCTTGCTTTCTCTTCTCGATCTTACTCTCGTGCTCGTCACTAGATAGGCGTGCTAGAATCATTAAATAAGAATATTGTGATTTTTAATATATATTTTTGGTTTGGATTATCTTAAACATACTATTACGCTGAAAATAAACACTGTATCTCAAACACGCGCTTGTTAGATTTCATGGTATAGGGAAACATTACATTACTCGGTGAGAGTAGGCTTTAATGGGTACTCAGAGAATGAAGGTTAGAGAAGTACTAGTCATACTAGCTATATATTCCGGACCATTATATCACATAGAAAATGATTTATAGAGTGTGATTCTTAGTATCATATCCCTTTACTTAACTGTATATCTTTACTATTTTAAAATTAGTTAATTATTTATAATCAATATTAAACATTACGTAATAATATATATTAGCAAAAAATTCATTTCATATAACTCATCATACCTTAAAATTAATCATTTAAATCTATACTATATATATATACATAACGATATATATAATATAATTTGTATAATTTATTTAAATTATTAAATCGCAAACATAAATATTAATAAAATTAAAGTATATTATTTATCTTAAACATAAATCATATTTAATACATATAATAAGCGATTTATATTGACTTGAATAAATATAATTATTACAATATGTTATTCTGTTAAGTTTTAATAAGTTTTACAGATATTCAAAATTTTCGAAGTATAATTTTAAATATCAGAGTAAATCAATACACACCGATTCTACCTGTCAACTCCCCTACCTCACAACCCACCCTTCTATATATAATGATCTATTGATCTATATTTAGGATTCTAAAGGTTCATATATATTTCGTAATAAGTTTTATAATCATATGTGTGTATATAGGTATTAAATATAGATCTACAAGCATGAAATCACTGTTCGTGTGATATATAAGTTTTATGACATATGTGATCAAATGAATAGGGCTGTTAATGAAATAGCTATAACCACTCTTAAGACTTACCTATACAAACCTTCATCTTTTCTATGGTTTAGCCAAACCAAACATAACAAATTCCCTACTTATCGTAAATAAAAGGTAAAATAAGTTATACTCTATATAAAACAAGGACATAAACAAAACTCAATGTTAATTCACCCACTTATTTATTCTCAATACATTAATTCTACGTGAGTAAAATCAAGTGATTATAAATAATACGTAAGTCTCTTCTAAACCTTATACATCCACTTACTCAAAATGTATACAATTACTATCTCATACGAATATGAACCAAAAACCTTTTCACAAAAGCTGTTTAACGTATTGATCACCTCGTAACTCATTCCATTACATAATAGCTCAACCAAATATCGAATTAATAACATATCATTTTTGAACTATATAACTACTTAATGATATAATAAACGTAGAACAATATAGGTAAATAAGGATTCATCGTGGCAAATTATCCTATAACACTCATTAATATCTCGATACGATATACAACTTACTAAGTGGTCTCCTACGGGATTATACTCTCGCGGGTTTTATGCGTTATAACACATATGGTCACTACTGAATCTCAAAGTGTAACCCGTACTAATACTTATAAACTTTATACGAAAAATATTTCGTTCAGAGTAAATTAAATTTGATGCAAACTAAAAAAACAATATTGTTATTGGAATTAGTTTTGTTGGTTTTGAGATCATAATGATAACATAACTAAAAAATTATTGACACAAATTTTGATATTGTAACTTCTTCTTCGAACCTCAGGATATACTCTCTCCACCTGGTCTGTCAGGCGAGAGTTTGACATTTGTTGTGACATTTTGTATTTTTCCATGGTCTTCAGCGAGATTGTTTTGACATTTCTATGACATTTTGTTATTTTACTGGTCGACGTAGTTGATTCGGGACAAATATCGGAAAGAAGGAAAAGAACTACTATTAAAAAACCCCTTCCTTATCCAATCATGAGGCAAGTGCACATCGACTCTGAATAGACAGAAATCTTCACATATTATATCTCTCATCTCAATACAAATATTGGAGTCTAGATATAGATATAATTGGTCAACTCGGATCTAGCATTTAAATTCTTCAAACTATTAACATCATATCACTCTCACAACCGTAATATTTTAATATAGCTACAACTCATTTCAACTAGACATATAGAATTTTATTCCAGGGAAACCATAACATATATACTTAATATAAAACGGACATTAACTCAATATTAAATACGAAAATACCATTAACAATAAACAATACTAATCAATTTGAATCATAATTGGAAATTAAGACTCATATATAACATGTTGTTAACCATTAATTGGTAATAAAGTTATCAACCAATATACTCACTCATTCGGTTACTATCAGCCTACCTCAAACCCGATCCCTAAGAATTTTTACCATATCATATTCTAATCAGGTCAACGTACTTTAAAAGGACTAAGATTATCATCTTAGATATCAGACATTATCTACTTAAGACAATAAATAGGTACCAATATACTATCTAAACATAGAGTACCTCGTAAGCATCCTCTATGAACTATGGTATAATACTTTATATCAAGATTATGGTTAACTTACATCTACACCTCATACATATTAATTATACTTTGTTAGTGCATTGTGTGTGCTGTGGTGTGTGCTCGTTGTGTGTGTGTGGTATGTGGGATATATTTCGAGTATTTTAACGCTGTTTACACTGCTGTAGATGCTCTCTGATTGGCGTGTGCGCTGTGATAGCTAGTGCTGTCCTAGATAAAACAGCTATATGTATAGAGCGCTAGTTTCGGTGGATATGATAGCTGAAGTACGTGATGTAGCGTGCCTATGCTCGTGCATACGTGAGCGATAGTGAATCTATCGATTGTTTTGTGTGTTTGATAGTGTCTGCTGGTGATGTATAGTATCGAGGAAGTGTGTTCGTGTGTATGCCTTAAGCCCAACGGTCACTCAGGAACTTTACCAAACATCTGTATCCCTGAGTTAGAGTACGTGTCGCATATGTCCTATTGACATTCTGACAACCAATACGTAATACCTTCGGGTGATGTGCTCTTAGATGTCGATCTCATCTCTTAGATCTAGTCTACATTTATATCTACGCATACTAATTATGCGCATATGCTTGCATATTTAATACATATTAAATATTATGCTTAAATTTTTACTCACCGTATTTGGCGACTCTAAAATATATACATCCATATATGCAAAACACCTAATCTCCAAATCCTTAGCACTATGTATACAATAACCTGTAATATTCTATATCCCTTGACCTAATGCAATTTTGTTTTCACTCATTTATCTTATTAACATGGGTACCTCCGAGTGAGAGAGAGACGAGTGAAATGTTATCTATTCGGCTATGGTGCTTCCCCCCCGCCGTACCTCCCCGGAAAAGTGTTTACGACACACTTGAAACATCAGAAGCACGATCGAGGATTTGAGAAGACCTCTCGATGTCCTACCTATACCCCAAGCCTCTCACAACAGAGTAGCAGTGTCTCAACAATAACATAAGCCCATTCCAAATCTGAGCCACCTGAGAGACTGTAGTCTGAAATGTGATCACATGGCGAGTATACTGAGTAAGGGAGTCTCTGTGTTTAAACCTACTGCCTTGTACAATAAATTCTCAAAGTACTATTTCATCGTTTTTTCAATGTTACATATAAAGTAATTTATTACAAGAGCATTAAATATAATTTAAATGTGCTGTAAACTCAGACTTCGAATGATACTAACCCTTCCTCAGTAATAATTTTTAATATGACAAGATAAAATAAGTAAAATATTATTCTGAATTAGATTATCTAGTTTTTTTATGATGTTTTAAAAACCAAAAAGTATATCCATAACTACTAAGTATTGTCAGATGCGTTGTTTTTAACTTAAAACTAGCATTCTAAATTTAAAACTCACTCCTCATCAGTTACAATATGATAAACCAATCAATCTCTCTCGACAAGAGAGTATTATTTTGAGATAATTCTTTGAAAATTTATTTGAAATTCTAGATATATACAAGGGTGAATTTACAATATGCAATGTTATTTACTGTGTGAAGGTCTGATGGGATTTATATGCTGTTTGGTATCATTCAAATCGATGTATAGTGTAAAATATTATAAATTACAAGTACTGTAAGTGTGAATAAAGTTATGATTAGTGTTCTTAGTTTCTTGAAATTGTCTTCTACCCACTTAATTATTCTCTATAGTCATGGATTAATAGAGAAATTAGTCTATGGTAGACCATATTAGACTCAATTAGCTGTACAATAAATATCAATATCCTTTACGGTTAGAGAAATGCAATCTATTAATCATGAAGCTTCGCTAATTATTACAAGAATCCGTAACTTTGTTAATCAGCATAATGTATCTAAGACAATCAGAAACTACTTCACATATTCCGTAATAATAGCTAGACAAGTGTACGTATCTATTCTCTACTTTAGAAACAATCAAAGGAGCATCCACGAACCTACGCGACGCCAGAGAGGAACACGGAAACGGGCTTTGATGCCGGTGATATATGACTTCATATCTCAACCCTATTCACCACTCTCCGTACACTAAAACTACATGCACATGTGAATAACTCATATATAGAGAACGTATCTAATCAGTTCTAGTATGTGACATATTATTGAGCAGAAACGTTTTTCGGATAGTGCAAAAGTGATATATACTCCGAGTCTAGTGAAAAAATCAATAATGTATAAATAACCATTATAAAATTACAGCTATCACCTTTCTTCATAATGCTATGGACGATTTACACGGTTATACTAAAATATTTTAGTTAAAATACTGGTTCTCCAATTGAGGTAAGAATTTCACACTCTTCAAAAACTGTATTAGGAAAATTAATACAGTTCCTCAGAACAATACAACTAACACCTACTGATATATCGTCATAGCTCCTATCTATGTCAAGCTACAAACATGCTCCATCAACAAAGCTCTTCATGTCATTAACACGATATAATGTGCAGATCTATGAGAAACATAGTTGTAAGTGACTAAATGCTAGACGCAAGTGTTATTCTGGCCCGCTAAGTTGTGTTACGGTTTTGTCACTTGCTGGATCAAATTGTATCGTCGGTGCTAGTGAGATTATACAGAGGGCGGGTATTAAATAAAGTCTTTTATTATCTGATGTTAGCTTTATCATAAAATGATCTATGAATTAAACATTAGTATACTAGTCTATGTGTGTACATGTAATAATAATACGTATGGAACTATGTTACATAAATTAATACACAGACCACGCACTTGATTCTTGTAGTGTCTATCGCTTAGCAACTATCCACCTCCTCGTAATATTTGAATTACTATACAAAATGCCATAGTATTGCAAACTATCACAATAAAGCTAAGTGATTACTCACAATTAATCTCTTACATATATGTATTTAAATGACGGGAGGAACCGAAGTATTCGAGTGTCTGGGGTTTGAGTGTGTATATTACGACACACTTTCGATTGCAGCCAGATTGTCGTGCAAATGGCCTTCGCGAGTTTTGCTTCGTTTGTGCTTCATGATTGTGATTTTAATTTATCTATAAAAAGGCACCGCAGTATTTTTATTTTAAGGCAAATTCTAGGTGTAAGTTAAGCTGTTCACAAACTAACTATACCCTCAATACTACATATATAACCCCTATAACATTCACTATACCACCACTCAAGCACTAATACACACTAACTATACACACAACACAAAAATAATATCAAATAATACATCAATATATAATATATATACAATAAAATAATATAAGATAATAATAATAATATAATAACTACAACATATACATATGTATAGTATGGGGCGATTAAAAATATAAATAAAATATTACTATTATTACTATGTATATAATATATAATAATATAAAATATAAATTTAGCTAAAAATATATATATATATACTATATATATATAATAACTATATATATATGTTGATATATATTATAATATATAATATAATATATACTTCTATATATTTCATATAATATTATATATATATATATATATATACTATATATTCATTAGTTATATTTAATATATATATATATGTATAATACTACTATAATATATATAATACTATATGTAATATATATATATGTTATATAAGTATATATATATAGATATTAATAATCTATCATATATAAATATGTTTATATTTTGTTATATTTATTTAAAACTATTGATGAGAAATACGTAATACATATATACTTAAGTCTTTATAACTAAATGATTATATAATATAATGATAGTAGTATATATAAAAATAAAATTCTATATTTAAATATTACTAAAGATTCATTTATAATATATTAATAGTATATATATTATATATTAGTGTATGACAGTAATTATATATACTACTATACCTATATTATAATATATACTATATATATAATATATAATATATATATACCCATATATATATATTATTTTTATTTTTTATTTTACTTTTTTTTTTATTTCATATCTCATTCGCTTTCTTTCTTTATCGAGCAAGGGAAATTCTCTAAAGAATATCTCTTTAGAGATCAAACCAATGACCTACACACGAGCTCGCCATGATAACAAATATGGAATGTCATATAAAATCTTTTGTTGAAGAATATAAGAAAATCTGAGGCAGTAATTAGTTTCCTTGGACCATCAAAGATCGTCCCATCCCAGCCACTTGTACTTTCCCTATTGAGATAAAAAAAATAAAAAATAAGAAGCAGTGAAAAGTTACATGGGATCATCAAAGATGGTTCCATCCCAGCCTGCTGGGCTTTCATTTTAAGATGATACCCAACTACCAATACCAACCAAACCTAACCTGTAACTTTCTTTTCTATAACTACTTTCCAGTTAATTTTACATATTATATAATTATAACATATTGATAGAATATTTTGTTAAGGGCTTTAGAGTTGGAATTGTAGCCCTGAATTGGAATCGTTATCGGAGGTCGGAATTGGAATCAATAAAATTTGGTGGAGTGAAATTATATTTGGAATCGGGTTTTAAAATAGATTATTCATAACAGTTGGAATCAGAACTGAAAATGGACTTATAATCGAAATCGTAGTAATTCCATTTCTGATTCCATAATCTTTGTTTTGATTAATTTTCCGATTAATTTTTGATATAAGATATAGTTGAGTTCCTACAGACACATTATGACTCATCCGATGACAAAGGATGAGTTAACGCGTTATAAACCATTTTATGAAAAGTGGTGATGTCCAGATGACTTTGATGACTTCATAATGACATCACATTAAAATGAAAGGCTCATCCTCTGGCCTCTACACACGACAATTACTCGAAATGACTCCCAGAGTGTACTCGTTGTTTATAGACACGAATATTAACGCCGAGATGCTTTTGTTAATACAAGAATAAATTTTAATCGCATAAAACTTTTTCGGCAAGAGTCTTTTTTAAGCGCTCTACCAATCTTGAAAGCCGAATGAGTCATGCATATTAATCCATACTAATTCGAAAGTGTGGAAGACAAGAATGCAACCATAAATTCGCGTCTTCGAGGCTTTACAATGAAAATTAACATTTATTCAAAGTAAAATTGGATGCTGAAATTTAGGTGTTGAAGTAAATAAATATGTGGCGAGGCAGTGTCATGTGCAAACGATCAATGATTTATAATTTTAGCCTTGAAACGGCGTTTCTCAGTCTTAAGAAGAAGGATCAAAAACGTGAAAGGGGAATGAGGCCAAAGACATATATATATATATATATATATATATATGCTGCTCTTATATATATATATATATATATATATACCTTAACATAATACGCCCCCCCCCTGGATATGCCACTATATATATATATTATAATATAGTAACTTATGTATATATATATATATATATCACTCAAGAGCACTTCCACCTAGAATAGGGTCATGCCTGTGAGCATGGAACTTTAATATATATATATATATATATATATATATATATATATATTAACTAATATCTTATAATAATAATAACATATATATATATATATAATATATAACCATATACTATAGTAATAATGAGCCCTATGGGAGGTAACTATGCTGCTATATATATATATATATATGTATATGTATATATATATATATATATATATATATATATATATAGTCAGCGTTTAATATATCAGTCATATATATCTAAAAAACTATTAATGATACAGAAAAACAAAAATAAAATGGTGGAATGCTGGTCAAATTATAGTCTCAAAGAGCCAAAAAAAAAAAAAAAAAAAAAAAAAAAAAAAAAAAAAAAATATATCTCAAAAACTACAATAGCTACAGCGAAAAGGAATACATTTTTGGAATCCTGGTAAAATTTCACATAGGAAAAGTAAAAAAAATAAAAATAAAATTATTGTTAATAATTATAGTAATATGATTAGAAGGCCTATTTAAGAGACCTTTTATTGGTTTCTCGTTAAAATAAATAGACTTTCTATTAAAATAAATAGACTTTCTATCAAATTTTGCTTCTTAAAATACCCAAGGGTATACCGCACCGATGGCAGAGTCGGGGGTCTCGGCCTTCCGGGGAACTACGGGGGTAGGACTAATTCCCCCTCAGGGGAGGGTCTCCGAACCCCTCTTTTTGGTATTTGGGTGTCGCGGGGTTCTGCCCCTCCCTACGGGGTATGGAAAACGTCCCCCCCTATGTTCCCCCTCGGCTCCCTCGAGCCCCCTAGTGTGCCATATAAAGCATTTTCCTATGTAAAATTTACCAGGATTCAAAAGTACATTCCATTTCGCTGTAGCTATGTAGCCTGAACTATATTTAACTCTCCGTACTAAAGTGGACCAGCATTCCACCAATGTATTCCTTTTTTCTATAGAATTAATATTTTTTGAGATATATATGACGTATATACTAAACGCTGGTTTATATATATATATATATATATATATATATATATATATGATAACTAATAATATATATATATATATATATATATATATATAATAACCTTATATACTCTTTATCTTCTCTTTATATATATATATATATATATATATACTAATATATAACTATATATGCTATCTTTCGTATATATCTCAGAGGTGTTTAGGCATTTTGCATGGCAATTCACGCAATTTTTAGAATAACAAAATTGAGGAATAGCGATAGTGATAATTAATTTAGTGATAATTAATTTGAAAAAAATTGCGAAACTGCAATTCCGGAACTTTTTTATGCATGATATATATATATATATATATATATATATATATATATATATATATATATATATATATATAATATATATATATATATATATAATATATATATATATATATATATATGTATATATATATATATATATATATATATATATATATATATATATATAACATATATATATATATATATATATATATATATATATATATATATATATATATATATATATTTTTTTTTTAGTTATTTTTTTAATTGCTTTCTTGAATAGGGCTTTGCCTGTGGGTAGTGGATACAGTGATAAAAAAATTACTATGCCAAACGTTTTATTAATAAATTGTGATTGTATTGCTATATGCATTGTTTCACAATATTTGTGCTATTTTTTTGATGTTCATAATTATGTTCATAAATTGAAGGTTGGGGTATGAATTAGTATGTGAAACTTTTTGATTGTATTAATGTTCTATGTTTCTCGTGTTCATTATATGAATTTCATATTGACAAAATGGAACAATTAACTTTAAATAGTGGACTATTAATGCTAGCGAGGGATAAGAATCCTATTGTATTTGCATAGCTGGGCATGCCGCAACGATTTTCGGCTATTCGGCTAATCGGCTACGCCGCACTATCAATTCTTATAGCCGTAGTCGTAGCCGAAATTTTTTTTTAAATAGTCGGACAAGCCAACGACGCACTGCATTTTTCCGCGGCTATCGTTTCGGCTATGGAATTTTTTTAAATTAATTAAGTGAACCCTAACTCCGTTCTCCCTGATGACAAGTCACTTTCGAAAACGGGTTTTATATTGGTATGAAAAAGGCGTGGCATTGTAGTGATAAGTGTGTAATAATATTTTCAGTCTTAGTTCTATACTAATACGAATAAGATGTGTCAAAAGCTAAAAGAAGAAAAGTGCAACCTGTTTTAAACACGCAGTTTTATTCAAAATTCCTTTGTGATGTTCTTGTCATGTTATTATTTTATTAATTAGGTATTATTATTATTATGTTACTAAGTAATTAAGTAATAATTATTATAATTACTAATTTACTGATTAGTAGTTACTAGTTACTAAGTAATTAATTACTAGTAAAAATATATATATAACAAATAAATAATATATATATAATATATATATATATATATATATATATATATATATAGCATAGCATAACTCTCTCTATCTTTATATATATATATATATATATGCTATATATAATAATATATATATATATATATATTAATTAGATTTATTAATTTATCAGATACTTGAAATTTAATTAAATAATTTGTATAAAGTATAAACATAAAATTATTAAAATAATTAAATACATGGATAAGTTTGTGACTAGGACCAGAGGTGTTTCTGGAGACAGTTCAGCCGCTGCCAGTAGTAGCTTAAGGAGCAGCTCTCCCATTTTAAATGAGAGCTGTGACATGGACAGCCAAAGATCTCTTACTGATCCTGTCACTGTAACCCTTGATTGTGAGGAGACGAGGGATCCTGGAAACCAAGGCCAAGAGGGCAACGAGGATGCCGTCAAAGAGTTGAAAAGCTATTTGCTCACTCTTGAGAGGTAAGAAACTCGCCTCCATGCTATAGTAAAGACTAAAGACTAAAGACTAAAGAGCATAGTAAAGAGTAAAGACTATAAAGTAACCAAATTAAATCTTTAAATAAAATCTAGTAAATTAACTTTTTTTGAATTTTTTCATGATTGAACATTTAAATATGAAATTACAATAGTCAAATTCAAAAAAATTAAAAACTTCTATTTATTTCAGTTTCTTCATCTTTGAAAAATTTTTGAGGACTGATGAGAAAGTTGATGGGGTGTCTCTTAGGAAGATTCACACTGGTGTTGCCAAGTGTAAACATCCTGCCTGCAAAGGGAAGAAGGGGCTTTCCTACAGCACCCAGACAAGGTCCCACCTCAAGCAGCATTACAAGCATGTAAGTTTAAATAATTATTAATTAAATAATTTAGATAAGATCACAACAACTAACTGGTGTTGCTAGTTAATTAGTTATCAAGATTTAAACACTCTTGTATAAAGTCTTGATACTTTATACAAATGTTATCAAAGAAAATTAAAAAATTTGTAATTAAAGTTTGTATTATTTTTATATACCAGATGCACAATGACCTTCTCCCTCACCTCTCTGCAGCCATTGAAGGGCTTAGCAAGCGCGGTCGCTCCAGTTCAAGGGAGAGTGAGTCTCGCAAGCGTCAGATGTCTCTGGATGAGAGCTTCAGGTCAAAGTTCAGCCAGCAGAGAGCAAGACAAGGTTACACCAGGTGAAAAAATTCAGAAACATAATATTAGTTATTTTAATTGAACTCAATTTTTTTTAAATAGGTATATGAGCGACTTAGCGTCTTCACGTTTTAAAAATATTTTTATTAAAAATTTAAAATATATTGATTTATTAACTTAATTACTTTTTCATCATTAGGTGGTTCATTCATTCAATGATGCCACTGGATTTAGCTGATGATCCTTACACGAAGGAGATGTTTTACCTCATTAATCCCGAGTTTCATCCCACCTCAAGGAGGACTTTGAGCAGGGATATTGAAAAGCTGATGCAAAAGGGGAAGACTCGACTGATAAACAACCTCTTCCACCAGAAGTGGGTGGCCACTACAGCCGACAGTTGGACCGCCCACAATAGGTCCTTCTTGGGAATGACAGTCCACTGGATTGACAGGGTCAACCTCAAAAGGTGCCATGCAACTTTGGCGGTCAGGGAGGTGAAGGTAAGAAAATTAAAAAGTTAAATTTTGTCATTTTATACCTTAGTCTCATAACCATAAGAACATATGAGGTGTAAATATTATTTAATTTACAGACTAAAACAATAAAATTATTGTCTTTAGGAAAGGCAAACTCACCAGTTACTGGGGAAACTAATCACAGAGATTCATCATGAGTTTAGCATCCACGGTAAGGTGAAGGCCACCACTACGGACAATGGCACCAACTACGTGGCAGCCTTCAACGCCTTTGGTGAGTCCAACCAGGACCAGGAGAACCTTCCTATGGACCCTGATTATCCTGACTTGGAGATTGTGGATCTCCAGGAGCTCCTGAGGGCTGAGGGTGACAACCCAAGTCTGCCGCCTCAACACCGCTGCAGGTACTTAGAATTCGCGAAAACTAGTGCTAAATGCTACTAATATATATTAATAATATTATTAAGTAATAAGTATTAACAAATAAAGATTTGTCATTTAAGATTTAACTAATAATCTTTGAATTTCTTGAATTAAATATCTTATTGTTTCAGTGCTCACACACTCAATCTGTTGGCGACAACAGATGTGAGTGATATACAGGGCTGGAGCAAGGGGGGCTCACAGTGGAGGAGGACCATAGCTAAGATCCAGGCCCTGTGGAACCTTCAGAACAGGGCCCCAGTGGTGGCCAACCAGATCAAGATTGTCGCCAAAAGAAAACTGAAGACTCCTGTGGTGACAAGGTAGTAGTAGTTACTATTAAAAAAAGAAATTTAGCGTAAGAAATTGTTGCCGATTAATTATAGACAAGTTCATTTTATAAGTTTTTGATATTTTATATAAAGTTATATTTATTTCTGCAGATGGAACTCCCTATATGATAGTGTGATGGTCCTTCTGGAGGTTTTAAGGGTCGAAAACCAAATGGATGCCATAAACACCATCCTCATCAAGCAGCCCAAGGGAGGTTCCCCTCTCACAGAGGTAGACGTCGAGGTAAATATAAAGTATTTTTAAAGTAGCAATTGCTCTTTTAATATTTTTATTTATAATTTAATAAATTTATTAAATTATAAATCTCCTCACAAACCCAAACCCCCTCCATTAATCCCTGTTCTGTACCTGTACCATCGCTCTTGCTTGCCCAACACTCATATCGCTACTTCGTAAACAATCTCTAACTGAATATATCCACCTTTTTTTCCGGTCGTCCGACAGGCAAAACACTCTCACATGTGCTCTTATACACTTTCTTAACCAATATGGTGTTCTCCACCTTCTCCACATGTCCAAACCATCTTACAAAATCCTCATCAAATTTGGCAGTCTTTTCCCTTACCCGCAAGACACGCTTCCATGATAAACTCGTTCCTCATCTTATCCAATCTCCTAACTGCCAAGAACGCCCTCAGATTGTCCATCTGTACAACCCTCACTCTTGATCTATTCGCCCTATTCCATACAGATACCTCGCTCTCGTGCTCCCGTATTTTTATTAATAATCAATTATGCTTACGTAACTAAGCAATATATTAATTTTCACTCTTTCAGGTCATGAACGAGTACACATTGGTCATGCAGCCTGTGGCGCAGTGTCTTGATATGCTTCAGGGGGAGAAAAGGGCATACATGGGCACCCTCCTACCCCAACTTTGGTTGATGAAGACCAGCCTTGAGGAGAAGAGTGAAAATATTCATCTTGTGTATGCAAGGCCACTAGTACAGGCCCTCCTCAGTGGCTATGAAAAGAGGTTTGGCCACCTCTTTCAGAATAGGGATCTCCTTATGGCCACTGCCCTTCACCCCTCCTTCACCCTTAAGGCCCTAGAAAGCATTGCACCTGACATGGTGGAGGAGATCGGGGACAGGATTACCCGGAAGATAGGGGACTCCATCAAACCCACTGAGAAACAGCAGCAGCGTCAGCTTGGCCAGCCAACAGAAAAAGAACCCCACAATTCAGACGCACTCCTATTCAGTAAATTGTTTTCTAGAGTATTGGTACGCAGAGCAAGCCAGCAACAGGATGTGGAAATCGTCATACGAAAGTCCATGGAGGAGTGGGTGCCCTCTCAAGAAGATCCGAGCTGTTCCTGTTTCCCCAACCAGCATAGGGAGATATGGATAGATCTATTTATAAAATATAATACCCCCATTCCTAGTTCAGCAGCTGTGGAGAGGTGCTTCAGCGCGGGTGGGGACATCCTCAGGGCCAAGAGATCGTCCTTGAAGGAGGAAAGGTTTGAGGACCTTCTTTTCCTCAAAGGAAATATGGACCTCCTGCAGGAAGTGATTAGCCAGGAGGACATGGAGGAGGAAGAGGACCTATAGCTATGAAAGTATTTAACTATTTATGTAGTTAACATTTAATAAAAAAATTAAATAAATCTGTTTTACTATCTTATAAAAGGTTTAAAATGTAAAGGCATGCTTTCGTTATCGCGCAAAAGTTTACTTTGTAATTTAACGGTATCGCCGTAGGATAGCCGAATAGCCGCATAGTTAATGCCGCACTGAGGTTTTCAAAAATGCAGTCGGATAGCCGACGACGCACTAGTTAGGTGGCAAAGCCGAATAGCCGATGACGGACCTCGAAAAGTTATAGCCGCGCCCAGCTCTGTGTATTTGTATAACAGTCTAACATAACTTTTTTTTTTATTACAGTTTAAAATTTCTAATATTTTAATTGCTATCTAAAACTTTATCATCAACTTTCATCAGTGGATACGTTTTCAAAATATACTAAAAAATTCTACATCTAAATTACTAAATATTTTTATCCATCTTAAATCTTAATTAGAGCAACGCATCAATTTTTATTACACTTGCACGCCAAAATAATTTCTTCATGACGTTGTTACAATTTCTTGCTAAAACGATT
>JABUQX010049031.1:27500-47500 GCA_015478945.1 Trachelipus rathkii | reverse complement strand
TCTTTCTCATTTTCTCAACCATTTGTTTAAATGTAAAAATTTGATTTACACATCCTCCACCACTTGTAAATGCACCTTGTTCTTTAACCATTAATCCCTCAGTCACTTGACACATTCTTTCAACCAAAGTACCAGCAACTAATTCCTCTACAGTTTCTGCAGTTTCCTTTATCTCCTTTACCTTTATATCAGAGTACTATCACTGCTGTCCTCCAATCCTTTGGAACTACACCCTCCACAAACGCCTTGTTACACATTTTCCATATCCATTCAATCACAATCTCCTCTTCTATTCTTGATCATTTCACCAGTAATTCCATATATGTTTGCTGATTTACCATTCTTCAACTTTTTTCACACTACTTATTACCTCATTCACAAAATCCCTACATCCATTTACACCATCAAACCCATACACAATCAGTATCACTTTCTCATTACCGTCAATGTTATGCAGATTTTCGAAATTCTTCCTCCACACTCTCCTCACATCTATCTCATCCTCATCAGCCAAAAAAGCATCATCCATATTCATTATTATGTGAAGATTTCCCTTACTCTCTCTCTTAACTTTCCGTACTTCCTTTCAGGAGAGCTTCCTATTCCCTTTTAAGTTCCCATTCAGCATCTTCCAAACTCTTCATTCACCTCCTTTTTTTCTACTATTATGCAACTTTTAACCTTCCTTTTATTAATATATATATATATATATATATATATATATATATATATATATATATATATATATATATATATATATATACATATTATATATATATATATATATATATATATATATATATATATATATATATATATATATATATATATATATATATATATATATATATATATAATATTATGTTTGTATATATATATATATAACATATAATAACTTAATAATATATATATATATATAACCAACAACTCCAATAACCAACCAACAGTAACAGCTTAATATATATATATGTATAATATATATATATATGCTAATATAATATATATATAATAATATTTATATATATATATATGTATATTATATATATATATAATATATATATATATATATATATATATATATATATATATATATATATATTTTTTTTTCATATATAATATAATATATATATATATATATTTATATAATAACTTTATATATATATATATATATATATATATATATATATATAACAACATATAACTCTTTCTCTATATATATATATATATATATATATATATATTCTATATACTATATATATATATATATATATAACTTAATCTTACATATAGCAATATGATAATCTGTTATTCCCATCTCCAATCCCCTCATTGACTTAACATCCACTACATACTTTAACATTTTCTTCACCAGCATAAAATCAGTTATGCGTTTCACTTCAACACCATATCTTCCCTTTCCCACTCTTGTATGCTCATAGATTGTATTATGATTGAGAAAAGTATTACTTCCCCACATTTCTCTCATCACCTTCCTGCCATTCTCACTCTCTCCTGCTACCCCAAATTCACCTTTTATCTCATCTTACTTTCGATCACATATCCACCCATTAAATTCGTCCAACACAACCACTCAGATCATTGCAGAAAATCTCAGTCTCCTCAATATCCTTTTTCTCAGATGGACCATATATACTGCTACCACACACATCTTAACCTTCTTTTGCTTAAATATAAACAGTAATATTCTTGCACTCACACACATACAAAATCTACCATAGTTCTGTGTCACAGATCACTCATCAGATTCGAGACTCGTTCTCTTTCCCTCTCATTCCTTAGCACTCCAATATACACAAAACTTACACCACTCATCCTCCCCACTTCCCTTTTAATATATATATATATATATATATATATATATATATATATATATATATATATATATATATATATATATATATATATATATATATATATATATATATATATATATATATATTTATGGCCGCATTTGTCTCTATATTATTTGTTTAATAAAAAATTTGCATACTTTCATAAAAATATATAAGGAAGACTGTTCCAGGATGTGGCGTTCAGGCCTTTCGTAATTCCTTTTAGGGGTTCGGAACCCGAATTTTGTCCACGGGAACAGGAGGAGGAGCCATGCCATCATCCTTGAAGTGGCGGAGGTCTTTGAAATGTTATTCTGCTATAACAGATTCCGTAGATAGATGTGAACAGTTCAAAGTTAAAAAATCCTGAGTATTTTACGCCCAAAAATAGAATCTTTGAACATTTGTTGGGATGATTTTGTTGTAGCATATCTTAGTTCAAGTCAGCGCACGTCGGCTCAAAATATAGGATTGGACGCCTTTTCACCTATAAGTAGTTTAAACAATATAATTTCACGCCTAGTTTGTAATTCTAGCATTCTATATATATATATATATATATATATATATATATATATATATATATATATATATATATATATATATATATATATATATATATATATGACTTATATATATATATATATATATCTTCTCTTATATATATATATATATATATATATATATATATGATACCTATAATGAGTGATTTTTGGCCGGAGAAAGTAGACGGGAAACAAATAGGCTTTCTCCGGAAGGGAAACAGAAAGTGCTACTTCCGGTTCTCCTGCTCTTTGCCGACTTTTTTGGTGCTGAGCTCCACTTGCCCTCGGAAATAAGGTATCGTCTCCCATTTTGCCCTTCAAAGGTGCGGAATCCCCTTAGCAGGCTTTCTCCCTTAGTATATTTTGGAGACGGAGCCAATTTACATTTCTATTCTGGCATGCTATTTGGGGCTGGAGATCAATCTTCCCTTGGAATGCTTTGATAATATGAAATGAAAACGTGAGTCGGAGCTGGTGGAGTCGGATTCGGTGTTCGAGTTCAGGTCAGGGTCTATCTTTCTTTTCTTGAGCCACACCCGACGTGATCCACCAAGGATTTTATAGGTAATCCAACAGACATGTGTTCAAGCAGTCGTACAACCAACATGTTTAAGCCGCCGTCCTGTGTTTCTGAGGCAATGTCTAGTCGTACCTACATGTGTTGGAGCTGCCATCTTGGATTTTTCGACATGACCCTCAAGCAAATGATATCGTCATAGACAGACCTAACTCTAGGTTAAATTTCCAACAATCTTCATCTAAACCAGGATACGAGCGTATATCCATCGGATGAATATTCGAACTAAAGACTTTTGGGTAAGAAACCGACATACTAGCCATCATACCACCAAAGACCATTAAAGATAAATACAGTCATGTCAATTTAAACAATTGACAATTCAAAACCATTATTTCTTTATTTTTATTCACTCTGGTTTCAACATGGTGGCGATTTTTGTTCCATTTCGTAGGTTATTTTTTGACATTTTATATTGAATAGTCTTAACTTCATTATATCTGCTCTGGTATAATCCCTAGGACAGTTTTGGTAATTAAAATTTGCTTCAACATAAGTTTTTATGTTAAAATTTTGTATCAAAATCAGGGATGGCATTTTTGGTGATTTTTTTTATTTTTTTTAAAAAAATCAATTTGTGATTTTTTTTATTTTTTTTATTTTTTTCAGATTCGTAACGTCACGCATTATAATTTGTAACCGCACAAAAGGGGACTTGGGATTTACTTAAATCAAAAATATCAAAAAGATCAAAAAATCACAATTGATTTTTAAAAAATAAAAATCACCAAAAATGCCATCCCTGAATTCAAAATCCCTGAAAATGTGATTATATATATATATATATATATATATATATATAGTATATATATAGTTTATATATATATTTATATATATATATATATATATATATATACATACTATATTTATATACTTAGATCTTTTTATCAATATAATGTGTTTATATATATATATATATATATATATATATATATATATATATATATATATATATATATATATATATATATATATATATATATATATATATATATATATATATATATATATATAATTTAATTATATATATAACTCTATAATAAATATATATATAACTATTCATCTTTGCTATGTATGCATAGATGCATATATGAAAATGTATATATATATATATCATACCTATATATATAGTTATAGTTATAGTTATAGTTATAGTTATATGTATAGTATTGTCAAATAATTGATTAAAATATTATATAACATAAAATAATGAATTTTAAAAGTATTTTTTTAAAAACGTTTTTAAATTGCTCAAATATGTTAGCTGACCGTAAAAATCATAAATTTAAAATCATAGAAAACAAAATATCAACGCAACTTGTGTCTAAGGAATATTTATATTTTACAATTCTTTTAATCATAAATTTGTGTTATATACGATTTTTACTTTTAATATATACTAGTATAAAATTATTTTATTATTATTATACGATTGTTTATAATGTTTTCTTTATAAAATTATTGTTTATATTATACATAGCGTTGTTTTATTGTATCTAAAAGATGATTCCTAACTTTCAGTCTCTCTCTCTCTCTCTCTCTCTCTCTCTCTCTCTCTCTCTCTCTCTCTCTCTCTCTCTCTCTCTCTCTCTCTCTCTCTCTCTCTCTCTCTCTCTCTCAGCTCAGATGAAAACTTAACTCGGTTGCAGGTCAGCGAGAAAAATTAATATGTATTAGAAATTAATACACTTGATAGGAAGGCATCGAACTTGTTTAAATATCAGGGTTGGCACGAAATGAATCAAATGATTTAAATCAACTGATTTAATACGTGATTTTTTATATAAAAAATCATGATCTTTTTGATTTTTTAGGCAAATTCTTTTTTTTTCAAATTACAAATTAATCCTAATTATCACCTAATTAATGATAATTATATTTCATCTATATAATACGTTAATTCATCAATATAGTTTCAAAGCACGTTTAATAAAGAAAAACATAAAATTAGAGCACTCAGAAATTATACAGTATAGAGCATATATAATTTAAATAACTTAACTAAACAAAATAATAATTATATTTACTAAACTTATTATTAATTAGGTAATAATTAGAATTAGTTACTAATTTAAAAAACAATAATAAGAAAAAGCAATTTGTGCCTAAATAAATAAAAAATTGAAAAAATCACAAAAAATAAAAGAAAAAACATTGATTTATTTATAAAAAAAAAAAAAATCCCCAACCCTGTTAAATATAGTCTTAATGTAAATTTAATAAAATAATCAAAAAATTTAAGTTGTTTTAACACCTTACTATCAAGAGATAACTATAAAAGGGTTATAACTAGTTGTGTTGATGGTTTATTAGCCTAGAAGTACCAATCAAAGCGTAACCATATAGCCTCTTGTTGGTGAAGAAGGCGGATGCAACAGTGAAAGGTTTAATCCCGAGCACCTGTAGATACTTAGGCCTCTCAACGTATAAACCAAGCCTAATACCAGGAGCTATCAAAAAACAACCATCAACAACTACCTGTGCAGTGGACGAACAAGCCCTCTACTACACCACTACAGAATTGGCCTCTTCCACCACACACACACACACACACACACACACACACACACACACACACACACACACACAC
The DNA here is from genome assembly GCA_015478945.1 of Trachelipus rathkii. Classification (NCBI taxonomy): domain Eukaryota; kingdom Metazoa; phylum Arthropoda; class Malacostraca; order Isopoda; family Trachelipodidae; genus Trachelipus; species Trachelipus rathkii. Next base: position 41,935 of record JABUQX010049031.1, on the reverse strand, counting down.
ACACACACACACACACACACACACACACACATACACACACACACACACATATATATATATATATATATATATATATATATATATACTATATATATATATATATATATATATATATATATATATATATATATATATATATATATATATATATATATATATTTTTACATGATACCACCACTCACGGGCAATGCCCTTTTCAAAAGAGAGGGCAAAAAAAAATAAATAAATAAATAAATAAATAAATAAATAAATAAATAAATAAATAAAAATTACATAAAGAAAAATAAAAATTAAAATAAATGGAAAGTAAACCCACCCAGTCTTGCCTAACGCAGTTCCCTCAGGTGGGCGCAGACGCGGGACTTAAATAGAGGAAGATTAAATATTGCGGGGAAAATAAAAGAAGGCAAGGAGTTCCATAAAACAGATGTGGCTGGAAAGAAGGAGGTACCACAACGAGTGATCCTTGAATCTCCAATATTCACACAATTTTCATGAGAGAACAAGGCACCTCTTGTGTTACGAGGGCGACGCAGTGGTGGAGGAATGCGAGAGGTCAATTCACGCGAGCACCTGCCGTTGTAATACCTATAGAAAAGAGAATGGGGCGCCTACGTACGACGAAGAGAAAGAGGGTCAGGGAGTCGGAGAAATAGGACCCAGTTTTATAAGCCTCTTGGCAACCTTGGCTTCCAACTCTATCCAAAGGGAGGATGGAACCGGATCCACCCCAAATGTTAGAACAGTATTATTATTCAATACAGGGGCGAATGAGACCTTTTATATAACTGGAGTATCTGAGCAGAAGAAAAAATTCACGCAATCTGAACAGAATTCCCAGCTTATTTTTATATATATATATATATATATATATATATATATATATATATATAACATATATATATATATATATATATATAAATATATATAATATATATATATATATATATATATATATATATATATATATATATATATAACCAATAATATATATATATATATGTATATATATATATATATTCTTTATTCTTTATATATATATATATATATATATATATATATATATATATATATATATATATATCACAGTGTGTTCTATAATAATATAATAATATATAATATATATATAGCATATATATATATGTATATATATACTTATAACTATATATATATTCATCGATTTTTGATACAAAATTATAGCATAAAAACTTACATATATATATATATATATATATATATATATATATATATATAATATACTATATATATATATATATATATTTATATATATATACTACTCGTCTTCTTATATATGCTATATATATATTACAGTGGTGTCCTAAAAGGCGTTGACAATATTGAATCACATCCTCCTGGCTGTATAAACAAATGGAATTTTACAAGTAAGAATTATATTTATCAAGGGTTGGGCGTAGGGTGATGAAATCTTCTTGAGGGGTTTAAACCCCTCTTTAAATTCTTCTTGTTTTTGAAAGGGTTAAAAATATAAATTAATAAATGAATAAAATGAATTTAAATTTATTTATTTTTTGTAATTTAATTAATTCAAATTATTTCAATTTTATATTGAAAATAAAATTTTAAAATTTAATTATTTTTTTTTAAGCTCTGTAAAATTTAAGTTTATTTTTTTTATTTACTTCTACTACAATTATTTTTATTTTATTATTATTATTATTATTATTATTATTATTATTATTATTATTATTATTATTATTATTATTATTATTATTATTATTTTTTTTTATTTTTATTTTTATTTTTTTTATTATTATTATTATTATTATTATTATTATTATTATTATTATTATTATTATTATTATTATTATTATTATTATTATTATTATTATTATTATTATTATTATTATTATTATTATTATTATACCTTCTTGTAAATGTTGAAACTTTCCAAAAATTATTAAATCCTTTGCTAAAATTAGTATTGAAATTTTAAAATTATTTTTGATTAGCTTTTTTTTATTTTTTATTTTTGGTGTGATTTATTTACAGAGGACACCAAAAATGTCAGCAGTCCACAGCATCAAATGGTTCAGCGTGAAGATAAAGGTAAAGAGGGTTTAACAGCTTTGAAGAAAAGAAATATGCGCCTATTAAGTAATGAGGATGTCAATGAAACGGAAATGGAAGGTTTCACAAAAGTTTATTCAAATCCTGAAGATCTAAAGAGTTCAGTAAATAAAAATGGTGAAACTAAAAACACTCTCGATAAATTGTCTCTTGATCAAACCTCTTCAATTTTACAGAGTGTAGGGAGAGGGAATTTCAAGTATTCTGTCGACTATAATAAAGCAGATTTTACAAAATCAAGGTCTAATTCAAGTCTACCTGAAACTAGTACCGAGGGATCAAATTTTACAGTAGACAGCTCTTTGAAAAATGTCTTAAAGTCTACTACTAGTATTTCAAATACTATTAATGGGAAATCAAGTTTTCAAAGGGACAGTAGTACAATGATTTCCTTAGATTTAGAAACTACTTCAACGTTAGCTCCTGGGACAAGAGAAACTAAGAAATTTTCTAAGCTGAAGTTTAAAAACAATGAAAACTATAATCCCATAATATCAAATATTTCACTGAAAAATGTACTTTTGAAATCCCGAGGAAAACATCTTGATACTTTAGAAAATATATCAGTCGCATTAGGTTTAAATAATTTATTAGAAAAAGTAGATAGAAATAGGATGTACTTCTTGGCTTTTAAAGTCGAGTCCACAAATCACTCAGCTTTGAATTCTCAATCCCCTCGATTCTCAGATTCCTCAAATTCAAGAAATCTTGAGGAGCTAAATGAAACCAAAAAGTTATCAATTTATAGTGATAATAATTACACAAGTTCTATAGTTACTAAAGAGAGACCACATAATGCTGGTTCTATTCTTAGACCTGATATAAAACTAAGAAATTCGACTAGTACAAAAATATCTTCACTAAATTTTGAAAATAATGGCGTTAATGATTCTACTAATTCTTTCGCTATAGATGAAGAACTACATTTCCGACCTAGCTACAAACATTTTGCAAATGGAAGTAATACGGGAAGTAATTCAGTAGTATTTTGTCAAAAACCACCTGTCTTTGTTAGTATTCAATCTGAAGTAAGTCTTTTGATACCTGCTTGTTAGTAATTGATTTTAATCGCACCAAAGTTGAAAACAAACATTTTAAAAACTAAATTTTATTGTAAAATCACTTTTTGAACTGCAAGTAATCTCCTTTTGATGTAATTATTAACTATACAGGCTACGTTTAAAGAGATATTCGTTGAAACTAAATAATGCAAGAACTGAAGCTAAAAATCTTAGTATGCTTCAAGGTTCCAGCTTTGGTACGATTATTATGATTACAAATTAAAGTGTAAATCAATTTTAACTTTAAAACAAGTTATAGAATTATCACTTCTTTTTAAAATGAGAATGAAACAAAGATTAATTCACACTAGTATGGATCCTTTCATTCAAAACTAGAACGAAAGTTGAAAGGAATATTCTATCTAGTGTGAATAAAAGCTAATGTTCAACACAAAGTGTTTAAACATAAATAGAATTGAAAGTGCCGTTTAGTTTGGATAGTCTCATTTCAAAGTCATGCGCTTGAACTAGAGTTAAACTATTTTCTTCGCGAACTAGAGTTGAACTATTTTCTTTGAACTAGAGTTGAACTATTTTCTTTGAACTAAAGTTGCACAATTTTCTTAAACCAATAAATTAAAGAATCCGATGACGAATGCAATTACATTGTGTTATGATAATGCTGTCGCAAATAGAGATTTGGGAAATGGTTACTGTGAATTCATTTTTCGGAAGAACTTTTATTCTGACAAATTCTTCCTTTTAAATTATTTTTTATATTAATTTATATTCCGCTAAGTTCAATTAAAAAAAAAAACTTTTGATAGATACCAAATAAACTAGTCCGATTAGATTGTTATTCAAACTAATTTGATTTTCTCTTACGAATTCAATTCATGTAAAATTTGAAAGTTTCTTCAACCCCATTAAGAGTGTTGCAAAACGATCGAAACCTTTTTCCTAAAACCTGTTTGAAAAATAGAAGTCGTCAGGAGTTGTCCGAACAAACGTTCATTTTATTCACTGCAGGTTTTTTTTCCGAGGGGGGGGGGGCAAAATATTACAAAGTACAGATTTTTTTCCTCTTATTCATTTTCATTGCTTTTATTTGAAAATTCTGATAATATTTTGATCCCACCAATATTTCGGTGAGGGGCTTCAGTCCCTCAACTCCCCCACTAGTACGCCACTGATTGTATCCATAGGCTAAATGTGTAATTAATTGACCGATACAAAAATTAATCAACCATCTTATAACTATTATAATTATAGTCACTACTTTTTTTTCATCCATTTGTTTTATTATTAACTACTAACTGTACATTATTACAGAATTTATATTATTCAAGAACAATAATAGTAATATAATTAATTACTTATAATTAAATATTATATTAATTTGGTTTAAAAATTTATATTTGAAATTAAAGAATAAATAATGATAACTTTAGGCTTGTAGAATATTGAATTAGAAAGAAAGAAACTTTTGTCTCTTCTTTCGTTGGTATCCTCTTAAAATTATAGTTCTTAATTGCCTCGTAGATAATAATAATAATAATAATAATAATAATAATAATAATAATAATAATAATAATAATAATAATAATAATAATAATAATAATAATAATAATAATAATAATAATAATGATAATAATAATAATAATAATTTAATTCATAAATAATAATTTATTTATAACTGAATATAATGAGGATCTGGAATTTTTGAGTTGGAAGTGGATATTAATATTATTTATATATTTGTTGATTGACTTTGCGATCAAGAGAGTGAGAGGAATGGAGGAAGTGGAAGTTCTTCTGGTCAAGGATTTACCTGCACACACTTTTGAATTAACTTTAAAGAAATCTGGATTCAAATGTAATCCTGGACAGGTGAAGATTATTTTCAAATTTAAGTTAATTTGTCTGAAAGTATAAAGATTGTTTTTAAATTATAATTAATTTGTTTGAACAAGCGAGTATTGTGTTCAAATTCTAGCTAATTTTTTAGATATATGAAGTGCATTCCAAATTTTAGTTTATTTCTTTGAAAATATAAAGATTTGTTTAGAATTTTAATTAATTATTTGGACCGGTGAAAATTGTTGTCAATTTTAAATAAAATTGTTCGGACATGTAAAGATTGATTTCAAACTTAGTTAATTTGTTGGAACATGTAAATATTTTCCAATTTTAATTAATTTGTTTAGACAGGTAAATATTGTTTTCAAATTTTAAATACTTTATTTTTATTATTGGGTTTTAATTAGTTTGTTAAACCTGGAAAGACTGTTTTCAAATTTTAGTTAACTTGTATGGACAGGTGAAGATTATTTGCAAATTTGTTAATTTGTTTGAACCTATTAGGATTGTTTTCAAATTTTGGCTAATTTGATTGGGCAAGTATAAATCATTTTCAAATTTTAGTTAATTTGTTTGAACAAGTGAATGCTGTTTTCAAATTTTAGTTAATTTATTTGAACAGGTGAATACTGTTTTCACATTTTAGTTAATTTGTTTAAACAGTTAATGATGTTTTCAAATTTTAGTTAATATTTTTAAACAGGGGAATTTTGTTTTCGAACTTTAGTTAATTTGTTTGAACAGGTTAATGTTGTTTCCAAATTTTAATTAATTTTTTTGAACAGGTGAATGTTGTTTTCAAATTTTAGTTAATTTGTTTGGATAAGTTAAAGTTGTTTTCACATTTTAGTTAATATGTTTGAACAGGTGAATGCTGTTTTCAAATTTTAGGTTAGTTTTCCTCGAAAAGTAATAATTGTTCTAACAGTTTATGTAATATTTAATAATCAAATTAGAATTCAAATACAATTTAGACCCAGAACTAGTGAAGTTTATAGTACAGTAATGTTTTGATTATTTTTAGATTGTATTTACGAAGCAATCCGAGACACGTGAAATTTATTTTAACTGCTATTGAAAAATTAATTTGAACTTTCTTTAATTTTAATTTTATTTCATTATGGAATGTTTGTAGGTTTTATAATTACCTACATTACGGCCTATTACTTAATAAATAAATAAAGTAATCAATAAACTAATTGATAATTAGTTAACTAATTATTATTTAATTAATTCATAAATAATTTAAGTTAATTAGTTAACTAATTAATAAATTAATAATTTAGTTTATGAATCAAACAAAAGTGATTCTTTAATTAATTAATTAATTAATCCCGAAAATAGGCAAAACATATTTATTTTATTTTCTCTATTTAATTTAGTACGTTCTCTTGAGATGTTCGTCAGTGTCGAGGTACGAGTGGCATCCCTTTACAGTGGCAAAAGTAAGATTCTTGTTACGTTACATACAGCTAATTCCTATTATGCTTAGTGACAAATTTATAAGTACACATTATTTATTCATCATCACCCTCGTTATTATTATTATTATTATTATTATTATTATTATTATTATTATTATTATTATTATTATTATTATAGGACGAAATCGTCATCTCAGAAGCCCATTTCTGTTAAAATAAAATGTCTAAATTGTTATTTTTAAATGAATTATGCATGCTATATTTATACTGACTGAATTATTATTATTATTATTATTATTATTATTATTATTATTATTATTATTATTATTATTATTATTATTATTATTATTATTATTATTATTATTTACATGGTTGGGACTTATTTAAATATTTTATTTTATATTGTTCTCCAGTGCCCTGCGGATGAATCAAGTCCTTTGGTATTGTTGTTAAGGACGAAAGGAAATTGGTGCAGGAAATTGCAACATGCCTTTTCTAAACGAAGTTTAAATTATGTTTGTGAAAGTCCATTTATATTTGAAATTCTTCCCTTGGATTCAAAGGCAAGTGATAGTAGCAAGACCTGTCACAGCTCAGATAAACCTAACAATTCTCCAAGTTTTTTAAATAATGTTTCAAATAACAGCGATAAATGTTTAAATGAGTGTTTTAATAAAAATATGTCTTCTCATAGTTCGAAAAGTGAGATACTAAGTACGCGGTACTGCACCAAATGTTCAAATAGTGTGAGACTCAATACTGAGTACTGTAGTTATTCATGTTGGCCAAAGTTTCATCGTAATGAAAGCACGAGGAGTACAGCTCCATTAACTAGTAGCCACAATACTCCAAATATTAATAATAAAAAGTGTATAAAATTTTCTCAGTGTATAAACGAACATGTTGAAGTAAAAAACAATGTAGAGGCAAATACTGACACTATTATTTGTGCAGACTCTATTAATGATGAACAAAATGGTGCTGTGAAAAATACTCTTGAACCCGTTGGAAACGGGGACAGTAGTTCGTCAAGTGATACTGCAGTTATAATAGAAAATGTAAATATAAGAAATTCCCAACAAGAAGTTTGTTGTTCCAAATATATTTCCCGTGAAGATAATCTAGCTAACAATTTGAACACCGTTAGTCATGAAGACGTGGAAAGCCAAAAAACAATCAAGTAAGTGATAGAATATTTTAAATAAGGTAATCAGACTTTATATTACGTAAATTTTGAGGGAGTATGTTAAGTTTAAAATATGTCACACAATTGTGTGTTATATTTTAACAATGATATTTATAGTTAAGTAAAAAACATATATTACTGAAGAGAGTTGCGAGCACTCAAAAGACAAATTTGCTCCTTTCAAAGCTTGTAATACCCGAGGCATAACCTTTTATTAACCTTGTGTTCTGAGAATAAGGGTTATCAACTATTTTTATTTAAAATTATAGTTTTTTGTCCAAGTTTTGGAAAATTGTTAGAAATTGTAAAATCAGTACATCTTTATAATAAATCACAATGATATTAAATTTATAATATACTGCATTAAAATGAGATTAATAATTATTATATATAAAATAGAGAAATCTTTACTAACTTTTAAATGATTATATAGTTGATGCTGATTGTTTAAAGAGTTGATGTTAGATTTAATTTTTATCAGACACAAGGGAGGTCTTCTTTGTTTGCTATTTTCAAGCACTTTATTTACTTATTATAACCTTAGAATCGATGATGAGAATTCAACGTTGCGTATCCACAGAAGAAATGAAAATTATTTTATTAATTTAAATAGTGAATGTGTTTTTTTCCCAGATAAATAATCATGATTTTAGAAAGTGGATTCCTACGCCATAGAAAGAAACACGTGATGTGAACATTAGTAAAGGAGTCTCTTTAAACGATGCATTAGTTAATAACATTTTGAAAGATAATTTGTTCCTTAAAAAATAATTATTGGTGTCTTTGTACGATGATTGTATTGCGTACCTAAATTAATTCCTTTCGTAACTCATTTATATAATTTCACTTAAAAATGTTAGTCAGATTTAGACTTCGAAAGCTTGTAAAAAATTTTTACTTTTATATTTCAAGGTTTTATTGCGTCACCTACTACTAGTACTAGCGTTTTATGTAACATAACGAAATAACAGCAACCCTTTACTGTTTTTTTCTAAATGTAACAGAAATTCCCATTTCGCGTTACTCGTTACATTGATAACTGCTGAATTAAAAAATTAAATTATAATTCAGAAGAGATTTGACTTCTTTCCTTAACAGAGTTAAAAAAAACAATGCTACCCATAGTGCCACGTTTCATCACAAATTTAAATTGAAAATACTAACAATAAAAGCTAAATTTAAAACCGACAGAAAAAAAACTAGAATGTTCATTTCAACCGTTAGGACAGAATCTCTAGTAAATTTTGATGCAGTGACCAACGAGGTATTTTATTCGGTGGGAAGTAGCAGTCCGAACGAATATTTTGACTATGAGATTTGCAAATATTAATTGCAATCATTAAATAAAAACACACCAGATATAAAGTGCAGATTACTCTTTGGAGTAACTTCACAGGTACCAGTCTGTTAAAAAAGTATTCTGAATTACATTACTGTTACTTCCATCTTCAGTCCCTGCTGAGATATTGTACAGCTTTTATGGTCATACTCACTACTTCCGAGAGATAAATAAACCGTTTATAACCTTTGTTATGCCTAAAAGGTAGTTTTTTCTATATATAATATTAACTATGCCTTTACACAATTTTTAAGATTACCTTAACTAAAAATAATTCTCTTCAGCCATCATTTTTATTGTTTAATCAAACCATTCCAGACTTATATATTTATTCAGCGATTAAACAAAATATTTTTCCACCAGTAATCAATAGTTTGAGCAAATGTAACAATTATATATATATATATATATATATATATATATATATATATTTATATATATGTAATAATAATATATGTATATATATATAACTTAACTATATATATATATAACATAATAATAATATATATATATGTATATGTATATATATATATATATATATATATATATGTTTCTTTTAGGCTTCACGTTTGAGTAGGGTCATACAATTCTCCGAATGAATATATGGTCTCTTATCCAGTTGTCATAGCCATTGCTGGAGGAATTGGAATAACTCCATTGCTGGCTTCTCTCAGTTATCTGATGTATGTAATTAACTTTATTTCATTTATTAATAAATTATTTATTTATTTCTTTATTGAATTTTTATTGAACTATTAGTTTGTTTATTATTGTAGTCCTAATTCTGTTTATAGTTTATATTTTATTATTGTTTATTTTATTATTTCTTAGGAAAACTTGCGAACCAAAGCCTCATCATATTCATATTGTTTGGGTATTTCGGGAATTGGAGATGCCTTTCCATTTCTCGTTTTCAGTCACCCTGGGCCAAATTTTGGGTTCGAAACAGGAAAACGTAATTTGGATTCTATAAAGTCATTTTGCGTCATTGAAGCTCAATTGATTTGGCGCTTTCAGAATTTTGGCGCCATTTTTAAGGGCTAGGCTAAAGTTTGGAAGGCCTAACTGGGAAGAACTATTTAAAGTTTGGAAAGAGTACTACGAAGGGTAATATATATTTTTTTTACTTTTATTTTATTTTTATTTGAAATGAAGGACAGGGTCTAATTTGAGCTCCGTAAAGACCCAATTTTAGCCCCACCTAAAAATGAATATAAAATTCTTAATTTTCTAACAATTTTTAAAAAACAAAAGCAAACGGCAGCTACCTCTGACCTTTAAAATGTGTGTTTTTCGGGTGTTTTTCTGTCTTTTTTTTTTTTTTTTTTTTTTTGAAAATGTTTTTCATATTTTTTGATTCACCTCCTGCATTTTTTGGAAAATGACTTCAAACTTAAATTATACATAGATGGGTCCACTACCTACAAAATGCACACATTTGATATTGGATTTTTGACTCCAGATCTCAGCAATGGTCGAAATTCAAAAACTTACTTTTTTTGTTTTGTTTTGAAAATGAAAAATTGCGATAAATTTTTTTCTGGTCAGGCGATTAGGATGAAATTTTCAGAGCTTATGTAGTCGGGGGAGATCCACATTTTTTATTTAAATAATTTTTTGAATATGCAGTAGTTTTGGACCTGTTTTTGGAACACATTTTCAAAAAAAAAATTTTTTTCTTGAGTATACCAAAAAAATTACCTACGTAAAAAAAAAGGTGTATCTCGCCCGACTATATACGCCCTGAAAATTTTATGTTGACCGGATAAGTTGAAAAAAAAATCAATATTTCAATTTTTTTTATTGAAAAAGTGAAATATTGATTATTTTTCTACTTATCTGATTAGCATAAAAATTTCAGAGCATAAATAGTCGGACGAGGTACCCTTTTTTACTTAGATAAATTTTTTGTATACTCAAAACAAATTTTTTTCAAAATTTGCGAAATGTTTTTTTTTTTTTTTTCTTGGAAAATTTGTTCCAAGAACAAATCCAAAACTACTGCATATGCAAAAAATATCTAAATAAAAAATGTGTATCTACCCCGACTACATAAATCCTTAAAATTTCATCCTGATCGTCTGACCATGAAAAAAAATTCCCATTTATTCATTTTCAAAACCAAAAAAAAGTAGATTTTGAATTTCGATCATTGCTGAGATCTGGGGTAAAAATTTCAGAATCAAATGTGTGCATTTTTGTAAGCATTGGACCCATCTATCTATAGTTCAAGTTTGAAGTCATTTAGAAAAAAACTGTAGGAGGAGAATCAAAAATTATGAAAAACATATATTTTCAAAAATTGAAAATACAAAAAAAATTAATACAGACCAAAAAAGTTGCTTTTTTTTTTTTTTTTTTATATCAAAATTCAGTTCTAGTATAAAATTATATAATTTTAACTCTTAATTACTAAAATCGATATAAAATCAGAATTATTTGTCTAAAATGAAATTTAAATTATGTTATAATTTTAAAAATTTCAGATCTATGTTTCAAATTCTAAATCTGAATGGATCTTCTATGTTACAGACTCTAAATCTGAATATAAGTTCTATTTTTCGGATTCTAAATCTGAATTCAATTTCTTTATTCCAAATTCCAAATCTCAGTCCAAGTTTTAGGTTTCAGATTCTGAATCTGAATCTTAGTTTAGATTTTAATTTTTTAATCTTAGTTAAAAGTTTTTAATTCTTTTCATACATTTTTAGGCGGGGGCTAAAATGGGGTCTTTTCGGAGCTCAAATTAGACCCTGCCCTGAAAAGCAAAGTTAAATTGAAATTATAGATATTAATTTTTTAGAGCTATTTTATATTTTAAATGAATATAATTAAAAAAAAAATTGTAATTTTCTTTTTTGTATTGTAAATATAATTTTAAGGTTGACCTTTAAAATCTATATATACATAATTCCAAAGTCCAAGTTTTAAAACGTAATTATGAATGCAAATTACAATTTATGTTCTATAATGAAATTATTATGATTTTAATTCCATTCCTCAAGATTTAAATTATTATTGTAAATATATATTTCCAATTTCTGTATTTTAAAATTTAATAATAAATTTAGCTCCAAACATTCAGTTCTAAAATAAAATTATGATATAATTCCAAACCTTAGTTGCTAAAATAGATATATTTTCAGGCTCATTCTTCTAGTAATTATAACTAAATACTAAAATGTTAACTAAATATTGAATGTAAATTTTAAATATAATTTCAGGCTGATGATTCGAAAATGTTATGATAAATTTTGCTGTGAACAATTATTAGTTCTAAAATTTATTACTGATTATAAGATCTTGGTTCTAGATTGTACCATAGTATAAATATATATACAAAAATTACATTTATACTATGATTGTATTGCAAAATTAGATTGAACTATTGAAGTACTAGATTCAGAATCTAAATTTAAGTTTTAGCTTTTAAACTATAAATTGATACCAATTTGAGCGCAAGTTAAAGGGTAGCAAATTTAGAATCCAAGAACTAACTAAGTTCAGGATTTCATATTATAATCTGAAGTTTTAGGTTTCAGATTCTAAATCTGAATCAAAGCTATATATTTCAGATTCTCAATTATTATGAGTGTAATTTCAATCCCAAGATTTTAATTGTAATTTAATTATAAATTTAGCTCCAAGCTTTCAGTTCTAGTATAAAATTATATAATTTCAACTCTTAATTACTAAAATCGATATAACATCAGACTTATTTGTCTAAAATGAAATTTAAATTATGATATAATTTCAAAAATTTCAGATCTATGTTTCAAATTCTAAATCTGAATGGATCTTCTATGTTTCAGACTCTAAATCTGAATATAAGTTCTATTTTTCAAATTCAAAATCTAAATTCAATTTCTATATTCCAGTTCCCAAATTTGAATCCAAGTTTTAGGTTTCAGATTCTGAATCTGAATTTAAGTTTAGATTTTAATTTTTTATTAGTTAAAATTTATTAATTCTTTTCATACATTTTTACAGGAGCGAAGTTGGCGTTTTCTGCTGCGGACCAAAATCGCTGAATAAGCAAATTAGTCGCTATTGTTTACGTGCTGTAGGAGAAGGACTAAGATTTAGTTACCATCATGAAAGTTTTAGCTAACAATTAATTATAATCTAGTTTTCACAATTTTCGATGATAATAATAATAATAATAATAATAATAATAATAATAATAATAATAATAATAATAATAATAATAATAATAATAATAATAATAATAATAATAATAATATATGCAAAAATTATACAGTACTTTATTAACTTAGTAGCCAAATTTCAAAGAAATTTATTTGTATTTTATTCCATACTTTAAATACTCGTTTTTGAATTTATTAATTTTATGTAGGTTTTAAATTTCACTGATAAAAAAAAAATAGTTATTAGTATCTATATTATTGTTTAAGATAAATGAAGCTTAAAACTTACAAAATCTAAATTTCAGAAAAGTTTAAAATAAAAAGAAAGAATCTAAACTCTTTATGGAAAAGCAGCAAAAACTTTAAAATCTTCAAAATTTCTAAAGAAACTACCAATATAATAAAAAAAAAATCTTAGTACCATATGAATGTCAATATATAAAACAAAAAGAAATGTAGAAAAATAGAAAATATTATATATATATATATATATATATATATATATATATATATATATATATATATATATATATATATATATATATATATATATATAAATATACTATATATACTCTATATATAACTTATATATATATATATATAACAGCATAACTTATATATATATATATATACTCTTATATATATATATATACTCACTCTGCATATATATGCTGCTAAACCCACGGTATCTGCCATATATGTATATCTATCTAAACTGGATACCATAACCCTTCATATATATATTTGAGCAAAGAATTATTCAATTCAGGGGATATCAGTCTAATGTATACTTATATATATGTATATATATATATATATATATATATAACCTTTACTATATATATATATATATATAACTAACATATATATAACCACTGTATATAAACTTCTAAATTTACTCTTTATCTTATATATATAACCTTATACTTATATGTATATACTGCTCATATATGACTGACAGTGAGAATGGAAAACTTAATTTGGTTGTCCAGTTATTAAAAATATGTTATAAGATCGTGTAAAATTTTTAATAAAAATTGATTGTAATATATATATATATTTATATATATATATCTTTTTCTCTCTATATATATATATATATATATATATATATATATATATATATATATATATATATATATATATATATATATATATATCTTTTTTTAATTTTAATTACATTTTATTGTACTATTAATTTTTAATTACTTTATTTTAAATTTATTAATTTTTAATAAAAATATTTCAAAATAAATTTAAAAATATAAATAATTTTATTTTAAGGAGGATTTTGGAAAGGAGTTTTATTAGAATGGAGTTGTGTAGGTAGATTAACACACGGAGGCAGTTGGGGGGAGGGGCTGATGC
>JABUQX010049031.1:10000-17500 GCA_015478945.1 Trachelipus rathkii | reverse complement strand
GACTCCGACTCCGACTTAGATTTTCGACTCCGACTCCGACTACACTTAAACAAAAAAATTTCGACTCCGACTCCGACTCCAGCAGTCAAATTCAAAATTTCGACTCTGACTCAGATTAGTGCTTACAGATTTACAGTAAAACATTTTTTTGTTTCAACAATTTTTTTTTCGCTTGCTTTTGAGAATAAAAAAATATACCACTTTTCCCAATGAATCTAATCCCCAAATGCTATACGGTAAAATACCGTAAAGACAAAGTGCAGGCGCAACACATGACAAACAAATATATTTCAGTTTCGGAAACAAATGTACAACGTAATTATAATGCAAATTATTTTGTATTTTATTTTAAAAAAGCCCATTATAAAATTAACAGGTTAATACTTTCAGTTTCAATTAATAATAATAATATAATAATAATAAATAATAATAGATAAAATAATAATTAATAATAATAAGAATAATAATAATAAATAATAAAATAATAATGAATAATTAATAAAATAATAATAATATAATAATAATAATAATAAAATATAATAATAATAATATAATAATTAATAATAATAATAATATTAATAATAATAATAATAATAATAATATAATAATAATAATAATAATAATAATAATAATAATATAAGTATTAATAATAATAATAAGAATAATAAGAATAATAATAATAATTAATAATAATAATTAATAATAATAATAAAGAATAATAATAATATAATAATAATAATAATAAATAATAATAATATAATAACAATAATAAGTGCATTATAAGTAACTATGAAATAAAAAAAAACAAAGAATCTGACAAAATTAAAAGAACTGGATTTATAATTTTAGGATATAATATATATATATATATAATATATATATATATATATTATATATTTATATTATATATATATATATATATATATATAATAATATATATTATAATATTTATATATATATATATAATATAATATATTACTATATATATTATATATATATATATATATATATATTTATATTTATATTTATATATAAATATACAGGGATTGCCTAAAATACACAAAAACTCAGAAAATTCACATTTGAGACCTGTAATATCTATGTGCGGAACGGTTACACACGAAATGCCCAATATCTGAAGAGCATTATCCGACCATATACCTTAATAACTCTTTCATAGTTAAATCAAATAATGAATCATTATGTAAATTATCAAACTTAAAACTTGAACCCACTAATATATTCGCCTCACTTGATGTAGAATCTTTGTTCATAAATGTACCGGTTCTTGGATACGATTGAATAATAATTAACGAAGTGTATCACTCAAATAACCTACCCCCACCAGATATATCAGAACCAACATATGAGAACCTTTTATTAATTTTTGTACTCCAAAACGCCATTAAAATTTAAAGAAAAACATATCTACAAAACTGATGGAGTGGCCGTGGGCTTCACACTTGACCTACATTTCCTGAACTTCTATATGTCCAATCTGGAAAAACCAAATCCTTCGTGAAACAAAACCAATTTGAACCCCTTATTTTTTACATAGGTATGTCGACGACAGCCCTCATATTTTTAGAAATAAGATCATTATACATCAATTCATCAAGTAGAATTCACGAAGTTGTCAGTTAAAATCACATACCGAAACTTAGCCTTAATAATGATGATCTGTTTTTTAGAACATCAAAATTCCACATGTTAATTCTGATGGCTCATTATCTACAGGCATACATGTCAAACCCACTGATAATGGTCTGTATATGAACTAGATGATAATTGGTTGGTTAAGCGGATGTATGGTGGTGAGTATGCTGAGAATCGACCGGCTAGGAGACATAAGAAAAAAGCGTATTGAGTCAGTAAAGGAATGCCGAAACGAGTAGGAACGTGAGTTTTGTAGAGGCGAGGAAGAAATGTGCATTATATGAGGAATGGCGGGGTTTGTTGAGGGGGTATGGTGTGGCTGCACTTGTGCCAAGGATGAACCCTACATTGACGAAGATGCCATAGTGAGAGTCCGTCGCAGTCCCGTGAAACCCTAGAGTGGATTATTCTGACTGCGACGAGTTCTACTAATTAATGGAAGGGGGGGGGGAAGGGGGGGGCTTTCTTTTCGACTTTGCGTCATATTCTTCTACTGACTTTCTTTCCAGTGCGTGCGACGCCACCTTCCCCACGTGGGGGAAAGAAGGTGGGTGATGATATATATATATAAATAAATTATATACATATTTATATAAATATATATATATATACTATAAATATAAAAGCACATTATATAATTATATATATACATTATATATATACTAATAATATAATACTAATATAATAATAAGTATATACTATATATATAATAATCAGGACCAGCCTCCAGAAGAAAACATGCCAAGTAACTAAAAACTAGAACCAGCCTACATGAAATACAAAACAATTTTTGTAATCAGGAGACATTTTTATGGATGAAATTAAAAAAAAAAAACGCTTAATAAATAATTTAATTCTTAACAAAATGTTGTTGCAAAACTGTCCATGATAATTAAGTTCTCAGGGAGCGCCCAGATTGCCAAAAATTGAATATTTTTATCTTAACTTAAACGAATAAGCCCAGCGGGCTACAACCACAAAGATGGGACAAACGACCGTCCGGGCGAATTCTCGGACCTACCGGGGGACGATGGCCGGGGAGGGAACCTCTAGACCCACCGCGGCCGTCAACCCCCTTCTATATGTCCAATCTGGAAAAACAAAATCCTTCGTGAAACAAACAATTTTAACCCCGTATTTTACATAAGGTATGTCGACGACACCCTCACTATTTTTAGGAACATAGATCATATACATCAATTCATCAATAGAATTCACGAGTTGTCATGCTTAAAATTCACATACGAACACTGTAGGCTTAATAATCGAAATATCTTGTTTTTAGGACATCAACGCAATCAACGCTAATTCAAATCGCGCATTATCACAGGCATACATTTCAAACCACACTGCATAATGTCTGATATATGAACTAATGATAATTGGTTGGTTAGCGATGCTATGGTGCACCGTGCCAGTATGCTGAGAATCGACCGGCTAGGAGACATAAGAAAAAAGCGCTATTGAGTCGAGTAAAGAATGCCTGAAAGAGAGGAACGTGCAGTTTCGGTTAGAGAGTCGGAGAAGACACATGTGCATAAATATGAGTGACATGGCGGCCGTTTTGTGAGGGGTATGGCTCGTGGCTCGCACTTGTGCCAAGGGATTGAACCCTACATTGACGAGATGCCATAGTGAGAGTCCGTAGCAGTCCCGTGAACCCTAGGGTGGATTATTCTGACTGCGACTGCATTACCTCACTTAGAGATATAAAGCGAGGGGGGAGGGGTAAGAGGGGCTTTCTTTACTTGCGTATATTCTCCTACTACTTTTATCTCCAGTGCATGCGACCGGCACCCTTACCCCCGTCTGGTAAAGGAAGGTGGGTGCATGATATATATATATTCATAGTATATTAATATATATATATATATATATATATATATATATATATATATAATAACTATATAAACTATATATATATATATATATAATATATATATATATGGCCAGCCTCCAGAAAGCATCTTGCATGTAACTAAAAAACTAGAACAGCTACATGGAAAAAAAATAACACTTTGTAATCAGGAGAATTTCATATGGATGAAATTAAAAAAAAATAACGCTTTCTAAATAAATTTAAAACCTTTCTTAACAAAACATTGTTTTGGCAAAACTGTATGATAATTATCTTTAGGAGCGCCAGAGATTTGCCAAAAGTTGCAATTTTGTTTAACTAAACGATACCCCAAGCCGGTAACCAACAAAGATGGAACGAGCGGGGTCTCGGCCTACCGGCGCGGAGACGGCGGGGGGGGAACCTCTGACCCACCGTCGGGCTCGAACCCCCTAAAAAAATTAAAAAAAAATTAACATTTTCTCCAGAGCGTAATAAAAAAAACAACTTGTGGTAACTCTTGCGCTTCTTCTACTGCAGAAACAGAAACTTACTCAGAGCGTACGCTGCCAGACCTAAGGTGATACCACATATTAGAATATTAGAATAAAAATAATAAAATTAGAATAAAAATACATTTTTTTTAAGTTTCACCCTATGAAATTGCGCTGAAAACAAAAATGTTATTTATTTTCCTGTAGATGTTATAGTTTTTTAGATACATGCATGTTGCTTTCGAGCTCGGCATATATATAAATATATAATATATATATACTATATTATACATTATATTAATAGACATATTAAGATGATATAGTGTTATTTTGTAGACTTGA
Source organism: Trachelipus rathkii (assembly GCA_015478945.1). Classification (NCBI taxonomy): domain Eukaryota; kingdom Metazoa; phylum Arthropoda; class Malacostraca; order Isopoda; family Trachelipodidae; genus Trachelipus; species Trachelipus rathkii. The sequence continues at coordinate 13,171 of JABUQX010049031.1, read as the reverse complement.
GTATACTATAGATATATACTTATATATATATATAATATATATATATATATAATATATATATATTGGTAGTGTTATTAAATTCATTTTTTACTTTTTGTTATTTTTTAATTTTTTTTTTACCTGCTGTATCTTACGTAAAAAAATTTAAATTTGCGAAATTTTTTAAGGACACCTTTTTAACCCATGGTTTCATAATATATCTGTTGGCTATAGTCTTTGTGATTTCTAAAGTAGCCTACGCCTTAAGTGCGAGAAAATGGTGTTCCGCTCAGTCGGAGTATAAGAAAAGCCTATGGGATTTTTCTAAACTTTGAAAGGCTGTAGCTTTTTTTCCTAAAGACGTCACCCATTTTTTTTTTTTTTAACTTCATTACTATTGTTTTTAAAATCTATGCTGTGATTTTTATAAAAATCGGTGTTGAATACCTTCTGCTTTACTATTATCAAAGTTAAAAACACACACGTACTTACACACCTTCGAAAATTTACGAACACCAAAATAGATACTAGTAATCTACTGTATACCTTAAAACTTTAAAAATAAAAGTAAAGGCTAAAAACTGTACGTGAGAGTGAATATTTATATAGTATATACAGTAAATATGAAAAGCCTGAAAAGTCAAAAAGGAAAAACTAAACTTAAGACTAAACTAACATTAAAAACTTATCTTAAGATTCCGAATGATGATTACGCTGTTTATGTTTCCATCTGATTCTGTAATAATTATATAAAAAAAGTTATATCAGCACACATGAATTTAATTAGAAATTAAAATTAAATTAATAAGAAATTAAGGTGATCACAAGGGTACTTAAATTAAAGTTTGGAAATGAACAACTAAAAATTTTAAAACTAATATGACCAAAAAACCCAAACATATCCACACTACACGAGTTCCAACTATCAACCAAATCTTGCAAATCTTCATTCAAAATTAAATGATATAATTTATTATATAATTTTATATATAGTATATATATATATATATATATATATATATAATATACTATATATATATATAATATATATATATATATATATAACTATAGTATATATATAATATATATACTACTTATATATATATGGCTAATATGAATAATTCGTCTGACCATCGATATTTTAGCATTTATCCGATTATAGTAATCGATCGACCCTTATTTGGATATGAATCTAGTGTTGTGACAGGGCTAATTCCTTGGGCATTATTTGACCGTGTTCAAAATTAAAATATCCTAATATAACTACTTAAACGTCATAATTTTTAAACATCTGAAGAGTGAGCCACATAATTTTTGTTTTCTTCCTATTTTAAAAATTTATTTCAACTTTGTGAAAATGATTATAAGTTTTAGCATTCTTGTTTCATAATAGTTTAAAAGGTTTTGAAAAGGCTTAGAAAAAATTAAATTACGTAAAATGATCTTTATAGTTTGTTCATAGTCAGGTAAAAGAAGGTTCGTGAAAAAGTTAGAAAGAATTGAAATTACGAAAATAAGAGGAAAGTTTTATTTTTTTTTGTTAATAGTAAACATTGGCTCCAAGTATACTGTTTTCGCAAAATATTATTACTGGATTTATCAAATTTTATAGATTTACAGGTAACAACTCTGTCAGTTTTGATTTAACTTTAAATATGGATTTATAAGACCTATTTGCTTTTTTCATCAAATATTGTCATTTTGACTTTTTTTACTAACATCTAGTGCCTTCATTTTGAGTTGGCAACAACACTTTTAACAAAACATCGAATGGAGTTTGCTAGGTTGTGGAATGGTTTAATTATCAATAAAGCTAACATATATATATATATCTATAGTTATATATATATATATAGATAGTATATATATACCTATTAATATATAATATATATATAAAATATATATATAATATATAGTAATATATTACTATTATATAATATATATATATTTACTTTTACGGCACAGTGAGTCAACGAGCCCCTAAATCAGCGTATAAAATTCTTTTAGGGGCTCGAGCCGATGGGGACGGAGGGGGGACGTTTCATACCCGAGGGGATGGTCGGAGAAACCCCCGCGACACCCAAAGACAAAAGAGCGGGGTTCCGGAGACCATTCCCGGAGGGGGGATATAGTCCTACCCCGTAGTCCCACCCTAGAGGCCGAGAGGACCCGACTCCTGACATCGGGGCGGACTACCCGTGGTATTCGTTAGTGATATACCCCAAAAAATAAATCCCAAAAAATGATACTTTTGGGACATTTATGCGCACAATCCTATTCGTACCTACAAAATCTCAAAAACCATTATGGGACACTCTCGAATTTACATATTAATAATATATATATATATATATATTATATAGATATATTATATATTATTATATATATATATTATAAATATAATATATATATATATATTTATATATATATATATATATATATATATTTATATATCTGGTAATTGAAAAATCAATTTCATTGGTTTTATCGAAAACCAAAAGTCAAACCAAAATTTTTGCACATTTCCCTATAATATATATATATATATATATATTATATATAGATATAAATATAATATACTATAATTATACATTTATATGTATATACATAATATATATAATATATAATTATATATAATTATATATTTTGTGAAACCTAAAGAAGTTACCCGCATATATCTCGAAAATTAAGATAGGTACAGGATTTCATCAGGTTATTATGGGATCACTTTTATTTTAGCGTTATTTAAAATGCAAAAAAAAATTTTTTTTACTTTTTTTTTATTTTTTTTTATATCTCCAAAACTACGATAGGTACAAGAAAACTAATAACATATTTAGATGAAATCAGCGTATGAAATATGTATTAAAAAACGATTTTTTTTTAAACTAAAGAATACCCCAGGGTAAACACAAAGATGCAAAAGAGTCGGGTTCTCGGCCTCCTGGGGGACGACGGGTAGGACTATTTCCCCCCCTCCGGGGAGGGTCCCGGAACCCCCGCTCTTTGGTATTTGGGTGTCGCGGGGGTTCCTCCGCCCCTCCCCTACGGGGTATGGAAAACGTCCCCCCCTCTGTCCCACCGTCGGCTCGAGCCCCCTAATAAAATTTTAACGCTTGATTTGCATAATATTATTATTTTCTTATCTATACCTATCGTAGTTTTTTGGAGATATAAAAAAAAATAAAAAAA
>JABUQX010049031.1:0-5000 GCA_015478945.1 Trachelipus rathkii | reverse complement strand
AAAGAAGGGTTTGGTTTTGTTTTGTTTTTATAAATCGTCTTATAGTTTGTCAAAAGCTAAAAGATTCTAGGACTTTCTCGGCAGATTCCTTTCTGAAGATTTCTTTGTGCAGATTTCTTTGTACCGCCCACACTTCCCAGTATTTGACTTCCGGTGTTTTTCTCCATTCAAAGATTATCTATATGGTATGAACTCTTGCACTTTCTTCCCGAACTTGAATCAACTGGAACACAGAAATGATACTGCTTTTTATGTTGATACACTCTTTAGGTATAAATTAAATTGAAGGCACAATCTATACTATAGCCTTTTATAGCACAGTTCTCAGTCATGAGCAAAGATTGCTTGTTTTCGATCAACAATTGTAACATGAAAAATTAATTTTGTTCGCTATGGTTCATATTCCTTTGCTGGCCCACTATTAGGGTAATATGACGAATTTATTGACAGGATGATCGTGGAAGTCAAATTCTGTCTCAATGATTCATAGTTGAACTTATATCCTCAATAACTACTGAGTCATTGGTGGATCATAGCTCATTGAGCCAGCGTTAGAGCTGCCTTTATTATTCAGGGATTGAACTTTGGTCTAAGTTTTTTTTTTCATTAAAAGAATGGAAAAGCACAGTCGTTGATTCTCTATTGTGATAATTTATTTTGGTAGGATATAATGTTGTTTTTATGAGGCTCAGCCTATGTGTTATATACTCATTGAGTCAACGTTGAACTTACATACTCATTGGATGAGTCAGTGTTGGAGTAATATACCCATTGAATCAGTATTTCGGCGGTCTTTATTTGTGTAAGGCTAAACTATAGGGAATACTAATTAGCACACACCAAGGTGATCTATCCTCGCTGACAGTTTCGTGAGTTCGCTTTTTAGTTTTGATAAAATTAAAGAGGTCATGACACTCATCTTTCACGATTCCTAGTTTGCACACACACATTCCTGCCGCGCAGCCGTCTAGGTCACGCAATCTATTTACCTTCTAGTTCTAGTATTTGCTATCTCATTCTTAACCTTGCATTCGATTGATTGCATTCGCGTCCGCTTTAATGTATCTTCGTCTTCAAACGAACTAAGCGAAAAACTTAAAGGGAAATTGTTTGTTTGACCGCTAATACTGATCGCGCAGCCGCATTGTTCGCTCTAACTGTTCAGAATTTGGTAAATATTTTTTTTAAACTTTCAATCATGTGTTGGATTGATCGCGCTCGTATTCGCATTCTCTTCGCGTTCGCGTTGGAGTTTGATTTGGTTTGACGTTACCATTAGTCGGGGTTTGATCTAGGTATGTCATCATTAACAAAATGGAAAAGAGGCAATTAGAAATAAACTTATTTCAGATCTTGAATAAATAAATAAAATTCAAGGTTCAAATAATATTTTTAATAGTTTTCATTTGGAAAATAAATTAATACATATTTTTCGCTAATAATAATAATAATAATAATAATAATAATAATAATAATAATAATAATAATAATAATAATAATAATAATAATAATAATAATAATAATAATAAAAAATATATTATGAATAATAATATAATATAATGAACTTTATCACACTAAACTTAATATAATATAATAGAATAATCTTAGAACTTAGTATTTACCATAAAATTTTACGGTTAAATCTATTTCATTATAATAAATATTTAAACAAATTCTTATATATATATATTATATATATAGTTATATAAATATCATTGATGATATAACTATATATATAAATAGATCTACTACATATAGTATGGTTTATATCATATATATATACTATGTAACTAATATATATTATACATACAATAATATACTATATACATATATATCGATATATATATATATATATATATAGTATATATATATAGTCATATATATATATCATATATATATAATATAGTATATATATATATATTTAATATTATTATTGCGATAAATTTTAAGAGCAACCCTGTTATTATGCAGATTAGTCTAATTACATTGCAAGAAAAATTTGATTAAAAATGCTTGATGACATTTTCAAATGACATCTTTTATAATAACCTACATTTCAAAAACGAGCATATACAACCATAATGACTAATGAATAGATTAAAATTTATATTAGAATATAGTACCAGGATGATGTTGTATGAAATATAAATGACGTCCATAGATTTACAAAATAAAACATAACTATATATATGGCTAAATAACGATTTAAATTAATTGCGTAACCTCATCAGTGTTCATTCTTATTAATTTATATTATTATTAATTGTATTATATATATTATATAATATATTATATTATATTATTATTAAATATATTATTATATTATATCGATTATTATTAGATGACAATCGCTTAATAATTTAAGCAAATTTCAAAAATAACTAATCTGACGAGTGAAAGTAAATAATATTTATAGTTCAGTTTTAAAAGCTTCTGTTACTCTAAGCAATAAATAATCAATAATAATAAATGATTATCTATATATATATATATATATATATATATATATATATATATATATATATATATATATACTTATATATATATAGATATATATTATATATATATATAGTATATAATAATACTGAATCTAACATATCATATACACACATATATATATAAATATATAATGAATATATTATATATATATATATATACTGAATATATTTATAAATATATAATTAATAGGTTATATATATATTATAGTAGTATTAAGGCAATATCGTATATTATATATAATATACATAAAATAATATATATTTTAAATATATCAAATATTTAAAATATAAAGATTTAATAAATTTAATATGAAAAATTAATCGTAGCATATTAATATCGAAAGTTAGAGTTATTATATATTTTGTGGTGTGCTATATACTAATACATTATCTAATATATATATATTATATATAATATTAAGAGAGAGATAAAGTAGATATATATAGGTCTATATATATATATATATATATACTATAATATTATATATATTATATATATAAATATTATATATCTATAGTATACTACGAAAGCCGCGTGGCGTAGAGGTGACATTCGCCGACTCTCAGCTAGACGGACGCGGTTTAATCTGCCGCGAGCAGTTGAGTTTATCTTCCGGAACAGGAATAAAATCTGAAAATTGGTGGAGACAGGCTGGGATAGCCGGCCTTTTAAAGTTTGATTTCCCGTAGTCCTCCGTGACCCTCTGAGACAGGGGATAAAGACGTTAAAAGAAAGTTATAGGTATATTATATATTAATACTATAATATTAGTTAGTATTATTAGATAGTATATAATATAATATATAAGATAGGAGATATCATAATAAATATAATCATATTGTTAAGTTGAATATATTGGTTTGATTAAGTGATTCTGTCTATCTTACTCATCTTAATTCTAACTAATTAATTATAATAATCTATGGGCGAGGGGTATGGGTCATCTTACTAGACAAAGTAGAGATTAGGGGGGATATATGGGACAGTATTTATACCGTACGTAAGATAGTATTCTATGGTTTGTAAATGATTTGATGATATTCTTGCCTTAACCTACAGTTCTTTTTGTTAGCCTTTAGTTTATGACAGGTAAGTTGTATGTTAGTTTTAGCATAATTCATATGGTTATTTATTTTACATAAAGGTAGCGTACAGTACAAATACATTCAGTCTCTGTCTGCAAGAGCTGCTGGTTCATACATCTAGAGAGGTTTTCTATCACGTTCTTTTTTAATCTCAATTTACCTTTCTAAAAAATTTTTAAAATTATTATTATTATTAGATTTTATATATAAATTAATTAATATTATTTATATCTATATTAATATATATATTAATATATTCATAATTTATTATTAATTTATTTATTAATTAGTATATTATATTATAATTAATTATATTCAATGAATTAATAATATTATTATTATCGACTATTCTAAATTGTAACTATAAAGATATTTTATTTTATTAATTATTATATAGTATTATTATATAATTATATTATTAATTAATTAATATTATTATTAAATTATTATATAATTCATTATATTACAAATATATAATTATTTATAATTATTATTATCATATTATTATTTTATTATGTAATTTGGGAGCTCGCTCCTACTTAGTAATAAATATATCATTTTTTTAGTGTCGGGATATATTAATATTTATTTTAAAACCTCTGTGCATTGTATTTATCTGGTTTGTTGTTTAAGGTTTGAGCTACTTGTGGTTTTAAAGTTTGTTTTTTTCTGTTTTTTTTTTTTTTACGATAAACACTCCCTCTCACGGGCGGCAGCCCTAATCTTGGAGTGGGGTTTTCATTTAGAGTAAAAGAGCAAGAGAAGCCAAGCCTAGGAGAAAAAGCTACACTCTCCCACACAACACAGTTGCGAACCAGGAACACCTCCATTTGTTTGGCAAGTTGCCTACCACGGTTTGCAGTTGTATTTGATGACTGAATGGGAAGACCATACGGGGTGGGTAACGGTGGGTTCCTATCTGACTTTTGCCAAAGTCCGTGGCCTGCGTGCTAATCCAGAATCTGTGGATACCGACTCTCTATTCTCTTAGCCTCTCAACCTAACATTTTATTTCTGTCTTAGACACAACTAGCCAAGAATTCTTTTACCAATAAAGTTAATATCCCCAACTATATATTTTTTTATAATTTCCGACTGAATGGTGGAGTCTATCTATAAAACATTAAAACACCACGGAAACATGCCTTGAGAATCTTGAATCTCCTAACTTGGAATATAAAATGCTTAAAAACTTTCCTGAAAACTATCATTATCTTGTGTTTTGCTACGCTCCCCTAAAGGAACAGATTTCTGACTCTTTTTGAATATTTTATTCGTCATGAACGTACTTCTTTCATCAAATGCTGAGATCCTCCTATTAGTTGTTTCAAAAACGGTAACAAAACACGAGTGGTGGGCTCTCCTCATATCTGAGCAGGAAAAGGAAGGCACCAAAACATTCAGTATTCTCAACGA
>JABUQX010049030.1:35000-36036 GCA_015478945.1 Trachelipus rathkii | reverse complement strand
CGGGGGAAGAGGGCCGTTCGTCCACCGGTAGGCCGAGAGACCCTGACTCATCGGGGGTATTTCTTTTATTTAAAAAAAAAAATTATTGCGGAAACTGCTTTTCTTGGCATCTTCTTGCATTTATTTTATTTGTAACGAAAATGTGGCGGAAAGTAAAATTTGACGCAGAACTTATCGTACATCTTTATAAAAAGTATACTTTATATTTTTTTATTTATAACTTATTTTAATTAAAATAACGATTTTCTTTACTAAAATTTTACCACAATTCCAAATATGTTATTTGTTTCAAGGGAAGCGCTCCTAGCTCAGTGGTAGAGCACTCGCTTGGCAAGCGAGAGGGCCCAGGTTCGAGACTGGGTGGAGCGAGAGAACGTGAGCTATTCTGTATAAATTCTAGCTTCGTCTCACTCAGACGTTAATGAGTACATTGGTAGTGTGCCTTGCTACTAATGGGAAAGCTTCCCGGCATCCGCGATAGGCCTGGCCAGCCAGCGGAATAGTCGTTAGGCCCGTGATACCCAAGGACCTTTCTCGATGGGTCCCACTGACAGGTCGTATGACCTTCCTGGGACAAGATATCTAAATCTGTTATTTGTTTCGTGGTACACCACGTACTTTTTACGATATCATGCGAGGGCTTTGGTTAGTTTCACCATATATATATATATATATATATATATATATATATATATATATATATATATATATATATATATATATATATATATATATTTTTATATAATAATATATATATAATTTTAAATTTAAATTATATATATATATATATATATATATATATATATGCCAGCATCCCGAAAGCCCCATGCATGTAACTTTAAAACTATAACAGCTACAGGAAAATAAATAACATTTTTGATTTAAGCAAGCAATTTCATCGATGAAACTTAAAAAAAAAAAATTTTATTTTATTCTAATATTTATTAATAACACCTTAAATATTAGTATAATCTTAGGTCTGGCAAGCGTATGTTCTCATCAACCTTCCATTCCTGCAGTAATACGAGAGCAAGGG
>JABUQX010049030.1:22500-30000 GCA_015478945.1 Trachelipus rathkii | reverse complement strand
GAGAAAGTATTAAAATTAGAGATATAAGGGTTGTGGTCAGATTACCGATAGGAGCGAAGGTGGTGGTATTTATAGAGAGAGGCTAGTGGTGAAACATGGTTAAGTCGTGTTCAAGAATTGGTTGGGACGATCCGGAATGTGTGTAGGTTCTTTAATTAGTTGCTCCTGATCGTTGAGAATACTGAATGATTCGGCTTCCTCCCCACCTAAATCAGTATGAGAGGAACCCATCCATTCAGTGTTGTGTACATTGAAATCCCCTAAATAGAGGACCTCAGTATTTGGATGAGAAGATATAACAGTTCCGTGAGAAGTAGTTAAAGTAATCAAAAAAGGCATGAAAATCTGTTCTGTTAGGAGAACAGTAGCAGAAGCACAAGATTATTGTAGTAGAAGGAAGAAAGATTTTAAGCCACAGAACATCGAAGTTAGGAGATTCGAGATTCTCGAGACGTGTTAATAGGAGTGTTTATGTTTCATAGGCGGAAATTATAAAATAAGTTATAGTTTGGATATAATTAAACGTTTATAGGATGGAATTTCTTGGCCATCTGGGGGCTCAGAAAAGAGCAAAATTAGGGTTAGAGTTATAGAGGTGGTATCCTACGGATGCAGAGTTAAGAGTGCAATTCACTGATGTTGGTAAAGTCAATAGAAAGCCCGCAAATCTGCTATCATACACGAACACACAATCATAAAAAAAACAGGCAGAAACAAACAGACAAAAACCAAAGGAGAAATGAGGAAAAATTATTCGTACGCTAAAACCTAAATTTAAAACCTGAAATTTTAAACGCTAAAACCCTATTTACAGTAAATATATAAAATATGAATAATCCAGAAAGTTTAAAAACACTCGCACACTCACACACACTCACGAAATTGCGTACAAAAAAAGGAAAAAAAATACTATTGATCAACTAAAAAAGTGGAAGCTAAATCTGTATAAATTATAATAATGGCTATCCAAATAGGTAAATGTTACGCTAAAACCCAAGCTGGAGAAACGCTAAAAATCTAAGTTAAAAAGAAGTCGAGAAAAAAAAAATAAACATACCCTAGTACTACCTATATATGTCGAAACTAGATTTATTATTGAATCTAAAAGTTTCTCATAATTTTTCATCCAAAAAGTAAGAAGTATCGGCCAAGTATCGGCCATATTAACCGATACCGATACCGATACCGATACCCAGAAAAATGGCAAATTCGGCCGATACATGATACCGATACCGATACTATCGGTACATCCCAAATATATATATATATATATATATATATATATATATATATATATATATTATTTTAAATATTTAAATATATATTATATATATATATATATATATATATATACTATAGATATATATATATATATAATATATATTATATATATATATACTATATATATATATATATATATATATGCAAGTAGTGATGGAACGTCCGGACCGCGGGCAGCTTTTTTTCTCAAAAAGTATAAGAGATATAGTTCTGAACTTGGATATAATCTATATATGCGGATAGCTCGAATCCGTGTTTAAATTTCAATGCGTAGGATGATATAATAGAGGGGTCACCCGAGAGCGTAGCGCTACGCCCTCGTTTATACCCTTTTGGCTTTTCCAAACCCGAGAATGAGTTAAGCCTAACGAAAGTTAGGCTCGAGCGTGATGACGTAATCTCGTCGGAGACAGATTACGTCAGCGCGCGAGAGCGTGCCGCGCGCGCACATACACATACACATACACATTTTATTATTATTATTATTATTATTATTTATTATTACGTCGAAGGGGGTAAGGCCTCAGCCCTTCGGGCTCGAGGCCCAAAGCCGCTTACACCCCTTCGGGGGTGATCCCCCTCGCAGGATTCACAACCTCCTTTTCAAGGGGCGCATCCCCTGGGATTCTCTTGGAAGGTAATGTGGTGCTTTAAAATACTCTTGGTTAATGAAAACTGTTTATTCGTAAGTTAGCTACATAAATGTTTGTTAAATATTACTATGACAATGTTGAAAAATAACACTGATTTGTTAGAGAAATGATGAGTTTTTGTAAGATGTTTTTGTGTTAACTGACGATGATATGTTAGAAACGTGAGCCTGGGTGTAAAGTTTTTGCTGAGTAATGTTAGGTTTGCGCTTAGAATTTGCAATATCTATGTTTATTCATACTTCAATTGATGTTATACTCAAAACGAGTGACACTTTGTTGAAGATAGTGTTAATTCATAGTTCAAGATGTTGGTATCTTTGATAGATTGGTCACTTTGTTAAGGGTTTTGTTAGATGATACGACTTTACCTGTTGCTGATATGCGAGAAAAGTGGGAGCATATCGAGTATTGTATGACCCATTAGCTACTTTACCTTTGATAAGTAGGGGATTTTCAGGATGTTAGCTGATTATTCATACGCGAGGTATGTTAGGTTTGCCTTTGTACATTATATTCTTAGTTGCTGTTGTTTTTCTAAACAGAACAACAGCTTTGAAAGCACAGCTTACAGCACCTTTCTCTAGATGAACTTTACTAATGTAAACATCAGTTACAGGGATATATTAGACAATATAGCGGTGAAAGAGATGACGAGGTCTAATATATCCCTGTAACTGATGTTTACATAGTATTTCCGTCAGGTGACTGATCATCGCCCAAAGTGAAATTGATTCCAACCCTCATACGAATCCTATCATAGTCTAAGTCTTGTAATATAGAATCAATGACTTCATTAACAACCATATCGAATGATGCTTCAAGATATCATCGTTCGCAGGTTGTTAATAAGTCAGTGGTCTTTCTCTTCTTATCAGCGGGGATTCATTCTCGAAGGACTAGTCTGGAATAAATAGTCAATCAAATGTATGGTTGTATATTCAGCACGTTTCTGGAAAAGAATCACTTTTTTTTTTTTTAGACATGTGCATATATCATTTTCTCTCTATTCTTAATTGATAATGTATTTAATTACTTTACGTGTCATTAATTATTAACCAGATGTGTTACATTTAAATGAGAATATATATTAAATAATAAAAAAAAAATCTTACTTAGCTGAATAAGTATTGATTTGAAAAAAAAACTCGGATAATGATACAACAGGATCTAACGAAATGTGTCTTTAAAGTGTTGATATAAGAGCTCTTGTTAGATACCCATCGAATAGCTTCACTGATTATATAAACTCAGCTCTCTAAATCTATTACAGTGCTGCCAAATTCACCTCTGTATGATGCCAGCTTTGTCGACCTACAAGTTTTGTTAATAAATATAATAAGATTGCATCACTTTATGCTGATGGATAAAGCATAAAATCATTTTCATGTTTCATGTTGAAATTTTCTGAAAGGGGGGTGTAGTCTAAAAAGAGATAAGACTAAAAATATTCCAGGTTTTACTATTGCTTAATGTTTTGTGTGATACTCTAGATGCTACGTAAATCCATTGTTAATGTAAAATTAACATTGATATGTTAGAGATATGCTTGAAAGAGTGTAGGTTTACGTTTTTGTATGCTGTGTTAGCTACTTTACTGTTGATAAGTATGGAACTTTCGTGAATGTTAGTTGTTTATTCTAGCGTAAGTTGTGTGTTAGATTTTGTTATTGTACAATATATCTTAGTTCTGGTAATGCTATTTTAGCTTATTAATGTGAAAAACAATGTTACGTTAGCATTATTATTCGTTGGTTTGGTATATTAAAGAACTTATTCTGTACTTGTTATTGTTGTTGTTGTTTGTTGTGTTGTGTTGTTGTTGTTGTTGTTGTTGTTGTCTAGCGAGAATATATACCCTTTTGAAATGATATGGTTCGTTTGTGCGTTGTATTCTTGTTTACTTTCTTCTGATTGGCTGAAAGAAAGAATCTCATTACCTATAAGGGTTGTTTACGCATACGATTTCCGTCAGTAGGACATTTTTTCGCTGTATTGGTACGATGACATCTCCTCGCATCTCTACATCTGTTGTTGATATCTTCACTAGGGCTTCGTGATTTCACTATGATGTGTCATTTATATTTAATCGTAAACAAATGGCAGTCGCTTACGTGTTGTATCCCTGCCAAAAGTCAAATATATAGACCTTTATTCGTTTGTGCTGATGGATTCATCAAGATTATCGACATCGCTGCTGCATGGGTAGAGGATAAGTGTTTGTTATCCGAAAGATCAACGCTTAGTGAAATATCTAACTGGGAAGATAACATAAGTGGTTCTAATAGAATAGACGTTGTGTTCTCGTCATGTGACAATATTAAAACCCTTGATGTACGCCACTACTGGAAACCCATCGATTGTGTGACCTTCTATCGCACATGTATAGGTTTCACAGTTCGAACACCTGAAAATATTACAGCATTGCTTAAAATAAAAAACGAATTAACATCACATCTTAACGATGTTGACATACTTGAGGACATAATACATATAGCACATGGTGTAATCTATGATATTTACACCGAAACATGTGGTTTCCCGTATAATGCAGTATACAGGGAGGCGTTAATAACTATCAGCTTGGATGAGTTTACTTCTCTCCTGTATGAGAGAATGAGTGCTGCTGAATCAAAATATGCCGAAAAATGGTTTAGTGCTACTGAAGCCTTTTATTACTTTACATTCTTTCATAAGGGCTGTTGAATCTTTTAGAGAGATATATAGACGTTACCCAAGTTATGTTGGAATCCTATGTTCTCTGATTAGATGATTAATATATTTAAATAAACTTTATGTTTTTATATAACACTCTTTTCAATGAAAATTATATGTTATTAAAAAAATGAAAAACTTGTTTACTTCCCGCTTATGTTCGCTTTTATTGACTAAGTTGTTAATGATAGCTGTTTTTTCGTTTGGTTGTTGTGTTATAATTACGTATGCTCATAGTTTAGCTTTACAGAGAGTAAAAACTTTACTTTGTTTGCCCTTACCCATTAGGTATTATGAGGATTAGGTAAGGTTATGCTAAATTTTTTGCTAAATATTACTATGTTAATGTAAAATTAACATTGTCATTTTTGGAGATTATGTTTGATAAAGTTTGAATGGATTATGTTTTTGTAAGTTCTTGTTAGTTACATTTACTGGTGTTAAGTGTGGATCTTTGTTTAATGTTAGCAGTTTTATTCTTGCTTAAGATGTGTCTGATTTGCCTTTGTACATTATATTTCTTAGTTCTGGTAATGTTGACTTTATTAATATGAAAACTTTTGTGACCGACTAGCATACTTTCGTCGGTCTTATATTGTTAGTTTACACAAGGTTTATAGTAAATTTTTGTTACATATTACCATGTTAATTAAAATTAACATTGTTATGTTAGAGACATGCTTGACAAAGTGTGAATAAGTTACGTATTTGCATGCTATGTTAGTTACTTTACTGGTGTTAAGTGCGGTACTTTGTTAATGTTGACTGCTTATTCCTGCTTTAAGAGTGTTTAGGTTTGGTTGTTACATTATTTTCTTAGGTTCAGTTTGAGGGCTATGTTTAGCTTTATTAATGTGAAAAACTTTGATTACGTTAGGTATTACTCATTGGTCTCATATACCTTTATTAATGTTGAAACTTTGTTACGTTAGAGTTACTCATTGGTCTGTATGATAATTACACACGGTTATGGTAAATTTTTGTTTAAATATTACAGTCTTAATGTAAAATACAGCGATAATCTTGTTAGAAAAGTGTAAGTAGTTTGACGTCTTGTATGCTATATTAGTTTACTTTACTGGGTTAAGTGTGGAAACTTTGTAACGTTAACATTATTCCTGTTTAAGATAGGCTAAGTTTGTCTTTGGGGGGTTATATTCATAGTTCAGATGATACTAAGTAAGCTTTATTAATGTGAAAACTTGTTACGTCAACATATATTGGTTGATGTTTGTAAAGAACTTGATTTATGTTATGTTTATCCCAAAATAATTGATACTCAAAATGTGGCCTGAATTCAATAAGATCAATAGATTCACAGATGGTCAGGAGGGAGGTTGGATGCTGGCTGGATGGTGTTTGATTAGTGATTTACTGCTTTAGGGTATGGTAAAACGTAAATTTGTAAGTTATAAACATAAAAAGAATAAGAAATTTTATTTATTTATTTATTTATTTATTTATTTATTTATTTATTTATTTTTTATTTTTTCTTGATGGTTCTGAAACCATTATTTTCGAAATCTACAACCTCAATAACCCTTATAAGGCCACCAACATTGTATCATTACACTAATATTTAATAACTCGGCACCGCACCGGAGCCAGCACCGGTGCAGCTGTCAACTCCTACTCCTCTGAGTCAGACTCCTTCTTCATTCTTTCCCTCCTTATTCTTCCTTCATCCTTCTTCATTCCTCCTTCGACCTCTGTTTGCACTCTGTGCTCTTTTTTTTCAGTCGGGACCCCCTCTGTTGGGGGTCCAGACACCCTACATGGACTTATAACCATCATATTCGAGCTCTACGACCTCGATAACCCTTATAAGGACACCAATATTGTTGTTATACGAATGCTGAGGAGACGTTCGCACCGCAGTGCTCCAGCACCGGTTCCGGAGCCAACTCCTCAAGAATCACATATCAAGTCTTTCTAGAATTCAACTCTGAATCCTCTCACAAATTTCAGCCAATTACGGAATACCTTCGATTATTTAACGGGGGGTCGGGGTTCCCCCCTTCAGACCCACGGGGACGTTAACCTTGTCTACGACGAGGTTACGTCACCACTCTAACACCCTCCAAATTTTAACCCAATACGATAACCCTAACCCTGTAGATATATATCGAACTCGGAAACCGGATGCGAAGAAGAAACCACGGTGGAAATAATAACAAAAATAATAATAATAATAATAATTAATAATAATAATAATAATAATAATAATAATAATAATAATAATAATAATAATAATAATAATAATAATAATAAAAAACCAGAGGATGAGTCGGAATCGGCGCGCTACGGCACGGTGCGGTGCGGTGCGGTGCGGTGCGGTACGGAGATGGACCCGAGGGCTGAGCTGAAGGGTCGGCTCGAATGGAGGATTCCCTTCGGGAATCAAATCTTCGACGTAATAATAATAATAATAATAATAATAATAATAATAATAATAATAATAATAATAATAATAATAATAATAATAATAATAATAATAATAATAATAATAATAATGTGTATGTGTATGTGTATGTGCGCGCGCGCGCTCTCGCGCGCTGACGTAATCTCGTCTCCGACGAGATTACGTCATCACGCTCGAGCCTAACTCTCGTTAGGCTTAACTCATTCTCGGGTTTGGAAAGCCAAAAGGGTATAAACGAGGGCGTAGCGGCTACGCTCTCGGGGGTGACCCCCCTCTATATACATCCTACAGACTTGAAATTTACACGGATTCGAGCTTATCCCATACATAGATTATATTCCAAGTTTCAGAACTATATCTCTTATACGACGAGATTACGTCATCACGCTCGAGCCCTAACTCTCGTTAGGCTTAAACTCATCCACTCAGATC
>JABUQX010049030.1:17500-20000 GCA_015478945.1 Trachelipus rathkii | reverse complement strand
TATATATATATACTATATATATATAACAATATATAAAATAATATTATATATATATATATATATATATATATTACTATTATATATTATAAATATTTATATATATATTTAATATATATTATACAATATATAATATATATAATATATATATATATACTATATATATATATATATATATATATATAAGATATATATATAGTATCATAATCATAGATATATATATGTACTATATATTAATATATATATATCATATATAATATATATTATATAGGGTGTTTCGATGAGTCATAAGTTAGTCGAAGCATATTTTACATGTGCATATAGAGAATATGTTGATACTAACTAGTGACACAAAAATGTTTAATAAATTATACCGACGAACATCAATATTCTTCACAATTGGTTAATGAAACGATACCGTGGTTAATCAGAAGAACATGTCTCTGACCCCGGTCTGTGAGGACTCAAACTTCTAACTCTACCTCATCCCCAAAATATCTATTTCTCTTGCCACCACCAAACCACACACAATCTCTTCCACTGATGAACACCTACGCTCTTCATGACGTCCAATTAGTATACAGCATCTTTTGAACGTTTCCTTACACACTCTCCTTACACATTCTCTTTCTATCAGTGTTACGAAAGCACCTCTTTCCTATGCATTGATTCTAAGCAGAATTCCCCATATTTTCTCATATCTCATTAACCTTTTGCGCTCACTTCATAAGAAAACTTCCTATTCCCTCGTAAGTCCCACCTTCATCCCTCCTTCAACCAGGTCTGCGAGAGCATAGGCGAAATTTTTTCCGAGCTCCGACTCCGGCACTTCCGGCTCCATGACATTTAAATCCCGGCTCCGAACTCCCGGCCTCCGCCTCCTAAGCATTGTAAAAATTACCCGCCTCCGACTCGCGGCTCCGCATCCAGGCATTTAAAAGTTACGCGGGCTCACACTCCACGCTCCGGCTCCGGCCATTTTAAAAATTGTTCCGGCTCCGACTCCGAACTCCGGGACCACTTGTCGATATAATCTTTACCCATTTAGCATGTCATGAAATCATCTAATTCTGATACAAAATTTTGAGGGTATGATGAAATTAAAAGTTTGTTAAGACATCTTTATTAACTTAGAATTTAAAACTTAGAAAATATTTTATAGAAAATAAGAATTTAAGAAATACAGAAAAGGAATCAGTCACTTTCTTCCTAAATTTTAATATAATTTCCTCTTTGAACGATGAACTGCGTGTACAGTTACGTAACATATATTATTAATTTTTTTTTTGTCTAAAAAGAATAAAATCATATTTAGATTCATCCAAGTTTAAAATAGATTCCTCGTTGAAAAACTATAGCCTGAACATATATAACATGATATCCATTCAAAAACAGATTTATATCTTTATATATATATATAGATAATATATTATATTATAATATATATATATTATAGTTATATATATATATATATATTATATATATTATATGTTATATATATTATATATATATATATATATATATATATATATATATAAGATTTATATAATATACTATAATATATAGATATAATATATATATATTGTATCTGTAAATATATATATAATATAATAATATATAATTATATATATATAATATAAATATATTATATATATATAATATATATATATGATATATATTATATATATATATGTGAATATCGTATATATAATATAAAAATATATAATATTATAGATATATATATATATATATATATTATATATATAAATATAAATATATTATATATATATATAAATATAATCGTGTATATATATTATATAATATATATATATATATATTATATATATATATATATTTATATATATATATATATAATACTATATAATAGTATATATATATATATATACTATAAAATATATTAATATATATATATTTATCGTGTATATCATATTATATATATATATTATAATATATATATATATATATATATATATATATATATATATATATAAAGTATATATATATATATATACTATATATATTATATTTATATATATATCGTATATATATATATATATCATATATATAGATATATATATATTATTATAATATATATATATATATATATATATATATATTATATATATTATATAATATTATATATTATAAATATATTTCTCCTAAATTTTAAAATAATTCTCTTTGAACTATGAGCTGCCTTAATGAATATAAATTTATTCAAAACAATTGTCCTTAAAAATAAAACCATCAATAAATTCCTCCTTTAACCCGATTCCTTAGATTCTTTTTTATTTATTTTTAAAGCAGAATTTACCTCATACATTCACTTGAATAGGAGGCAAAGCTGTAATTGTGCAAGCGGCATCTTGCAAAATTTTAGGATAGCACTTGATTGCCTCTTTAACTGATAACTTTGATTTCCGGTCAATTTTCATTATTCCATCTAATGACTTATGGAATTCTACCTTTTATTTTTCTAGAA
>JABUQX010049030.1:2500-15000 GCA_015478945.1 Trachelipus rathkii | reverse complement strand
ATATGTTAAGAAACCCCTCTTGATCACACTTAGCCCAAAAGCACCGATCGCAGTTTTTGGTTTTTCATTTTCTAACAGCCATTTACGCTGCCAGAGACACCACTCTCCTTTTAGTGTATCCTCGTGAGGGTCTGGAAGGTCGTCTTTATAAAAGAGGATGCTTTTTTCAATATGCTTTTCTTAATTATCAGACAATTTTGATGGGGAAAAAAGCAAACCGCAGTTTTTTTTTTTACCTCTAAACCTCATTTTCGGGTGTTTTTGTTGTTTAGTCATGTTTCGCGTTCATTTTTTTCGAATCATAATTTTTGACTTTTCTCGTTCAACTCTTCAGTTTTTTCTTTTCGAAATGACTTCAAACTTGAAATATACATAGATGAGTATATTACTACAAAATTGTAGAAGTGTTTTCGTTTTTGAAAAATTGTGCTCACAAATAAAAAAAAAAATAAGTAGATTTTGAAATTCAACATTGCTGAGCCCATTTTTTCAAAAATCAAAAAACTACTTCTACAATTTTGTGCGGATTGCTGTTTTCCCCATCAAAATTGTCTGAAAATTAAGAATTTTATGTCCATTTTTATGGGGCTGAAAATTGGGGCTTGCCTCCAACATTGAACCCTCCCCTTAAACTCTGTGTCTGCATTTGTCTATCTTTTTCGAGAAGTTTGAATAATGCCTTTCACTAAGTTATGTGCACTGACGATGTCAAAATGACCACTGTAACTGTTTGACAAGGTGTAGGTTATTCCAAGAATTTACTTAAAACGTATAATGGATCTTAAATTACTTATTGAATTTAACAACGAAGTAGCTTTCTGTGATAATTCACAAGGCCATTCTTTTATTTCTTCAATGACGCAGTTTGCTCAAGGTCTCTTTAAAAAGGAAAAACCGCTTCATGCGTGCACACTCTATCTGTCTCCACTCGCTCTACTACTATAGTCACTATCTCCAGGAAGTCTCTCTCGACAACAAACTCAACAATGCCCTCTCCTGAATTCATGCTAGTATCCTCGAGACATAGATTTAAAACAATGTGCACGCAATGTGTGTATAGAGCTTTAGATACTCATTCCGAATAACAGATTTCACTCCTCGGAATTCGCCTCTCATAGAAAGAGCTCCATCATATACCTTGGACTCTTAAATTCGAGTTTTAAACCAAGATAGCCGAGTCTCTCAAAAATTGCATTTGCCAATGCTTTTCTTGATTACAAACCGAAAAAAATGAATTAAAGCCTCTCTGAAAGTAAGAGGTATCACCACCTCCATCCCACAATCGCGTACCTGACACAAAGTGAAACTGTTCTGTGGAAATATCTACACTGTGTGATCTATGTGCTGTACATATACCTTCGTCGCGTTTTTCTAACTTCCAGAGCCTAAGGTGGCCTTTAATCATTTGCTCATTGCTAGTTAGCATCTCTAGAAGATAGTTGTCTTCAAAATTTCTGGTCACCTCGTCACTAGCGTCGGATGTGAAAAGACTAGTGAGTTGAATAATGTGGCGAGACGCGACCATCCCCAGTCACACCTGGAGGCTCTTATTCACATCTGGCTCATTAAATCGACAGTATTAGTTTCAATTACTCTGAATTACAAGTTTTTCTCTATTTTCCTTCACAATTTTTCTTATTTTGAGTGTCCATTGTTTGTTTATGCTTTCGATTTTTCTGAGTAGAGCTTTCAATATTATCTAGTAAAGCGATAAGTGAGATGAAAAGGATTGGTGCCTGTGAGTATATTATATATATATATTATATATATATATAATATATAAATAATATATATATATATATATATATTATATAGTGATAATATATATATATATATTATATTAATATATATACTATATATATATATATATATAGTTTGTTTTTCTGCTGAAAAAAATTGCACTGTCGATAATTTCGGGGGCTGCAGCCCCCTCAGCCCCCCCCCTGGCTACGCCGATGTATTGTGACCCATGAGTAACTGGTAATTAGGTAGACTCTTTCGTGCATGATAGAACTACTGTTTCCCATCAACTGTTTGTTAACTGATTTCAAATTGACAAAGGGAAAGTATTATTAGTCTTTAGATGAGAATATATTCAAATACTGACGGGTTTTCGATGTTCGTTTAGTTGAGCATGATTTGTATCTAAGATACTTAAACTAAATAATTACCTGATTACTCCTTCTCGTGCCCGATTAGAGAATCTTAACAATCTCACACTATATCAACCTATACAGAGACAAATATTAATAGCTGAGTACAATAGTATCAATATGAAAGTACTACCCTAGAGTAAGTTATATAGGTTTTCACACACTGCTTTAATTTTAAAAACTATGCCCAAGACAAGATAATATCTATATATATATATATAGTAGACATCTAATCTACGAACTGACCCGCTCAGGATACAAAGATGACTACAATATTATAACATAATAACGATAGACAAGTAATTAAATACATTGATAAAACTGGAATTAATATATAGATGTAGTTGAAAAATATTCAATTACTACACTCAATCAACGTTGCTCTCAATATTTATTGATGAAATAGGATATATAGTTCCATATAACTATATAACTCAGTTAGAGTTTAGCTAGAACTGAGATATGACATTTATAAACACTTTCAATAAGTATAAACAAATATTTACCCCTATATAGGTTTGGTCTATGTATGAGCTATAATTATAGGGTGTAATATTATATAGTGTAACGTAAGAAAAAGATATTTAGGTAGATTATAATTTATAATTAGGAAGAAAGTATTATATATATATATATTAGTATTTATATATATAGTTATATAGGCTATATATATATAATATTACATATTAATATTATAATACGTTTAATATTATAAATAGCCTAACTAGTAGATAAAAAATAAACACTATGCTAATGTATATATATATATATGTAACAATACCAGAGTATGATGTAATACAAAACTATATATTAATATAAGCTTATAGTGCATATGATTCAGCATAAGGTTATCTATAACTAATGTAGTTATTATTTATGACTTATTTATAGTGATTATATATAAGTATTAGTATTCCTATTAGTTATATTATTATATATACTATCGTGAGCTAAGTATTTATATATTATACAGATAGTATATAATTATATATATTATATATATATAATATATTATACTAGTATATAGTAGTGTATTTGATAAAAAGTCCAGTATTAATAGTATGCATATAAGGTAATATATTAGTTGTGATTGTAGCCATTAGTTGCTAATAAGTGAAAAATGGGTATAGTGAGTTATTTTAGATAAAATAAATTTTTATGTTTAGCACATGGGTATATCTTACGAGTAAGGCCCATGTGTAATAATAATAGAATATTATTAACTTATATGGTCTTTTTAATTTTATTTTACTTCTAGATATATATATATAATATTATATATTAATAATATATATATATATATATTATATATTAATATAATTATATATATATAATTATATATATATATATATATATAACTATATATATATAATATAGTGATATATAATATATAATATATATATATATATAATTAATAATATTATTTATTATAATAATCAATTGTAGTAAAATAAAATTAATAATTAACTAATTTTGTATTATATAGCCGGATGCCTCGAGATAGCATCCTCTTATTTATTATGCGCTCCATCTCGACTCAGGATCGACTCCTGGCTCCTCGGCTCCAGGTATCCAATAGTCCTCCCCTAAAATTTCGCCTCCGATCCGGACTCCGCTCCAGTTGAATCCACCAGTAAAATATTCTACATCCTCCAGCTACTCGTGTCGTAACCCGCACGTCTCATTCCCTACAAAAAAGTTTCGACCTGCGGCTCCGGCTTCTCGCCCAAAGATCTCATTGCGCTCGCACGGGCGCGTCTTACAGCATCAACTAGTAGATAGATCCGCAGCCCTTGAGCATCTAAAATGAATATTTATTGTTTACCTCATTTTTCTCAGAATATTAATATTTGTGAAACTATTTATTAGTATATATCCTATTTATTCCTCTCTTATTATATAATTACACTAATATTTCTATATTCTCAATGAATTCTTGCGTATAGCAAAACTCTCTTAATCTATGAGGAGCTTTGTGCACTATAAACACTTTACACCATGCCCCTTTTTTGACTTTCAACCGCTTGCATCACCTCTTCAATTCACCACTCACTGTTAACAACAATTTATTATTACTTCCTTACTTTAAGCACATCCACATATTTCTCCTGCACTAATAACTATCATAACAAAACTTCATTTACCTTCAATATTGGTTATTTAATACTTGTTTCTAACACTACAAATATGAAATTGAATGAATTGCTGCTACAGTATTTTCACTTTTCACTCAACTTATCTACACTCTCAATCTTACTCCACTCACTTCCTTTATTACAACCTTCCTCTCCATTACCAAGCCTAACCCACTAACTTATAATTTTACATATAAAATAAACTAATACATAATAGTAATCCATATCTCCATCTATTCAACCCCTCCCCCCTCTCACTGATCTTAACAATCCATCAATTACTTCAACATCTCATTCCTATTCACCAATCAACAAAATACTCAATCCATAATTTTACTACTTACAATATACCATTCAATCTACCTGCCACCAATACTCTTTAGTTACAACTTATTGAATTATGAATTATCTTACTGTTTGAATGAATAAGTACTATACTATATATACACATTTACATCATTACCTACAAAAAGTCAATCACTTCTATCGCATTTCTCATTTTCTACTCGACTCATCACTTAACTAAGATCACCCTAATGCGTAGTATATTATACCATACTCTTTTATTTAGCTACCTATGCAAACATTAGATACGCCCAACACAAATCAGATCTGAAGCTCTCCCTACTTACCCTCACCATCCAAAGATCTAATCATTAAAGATTTTATATTTATTCTCAGATATAAAATACGACATCTCCTCAACATCTCTCTATCATCAGATGGACCATATGTCACTCCACAATACACTAGATCCTTTTTCGGCACCTATATAAATTTTATACCATTAGATAATTCTAGTATCTCACTACCTAAGCAATAAATCCAGCCTAATATACTCCTGTGGCCATAACGGTAACTTAAACAAAAAGCGCATAATCTCCTTTCCCCTCCCCTCGTCTCTAATTCCTATGTCATTCCAGTCACTAACTACACACACTATCTTATATTATATCACTCAATCACACCACTCATTTATATCACCGTACGTCTATTGCGATCTTTGTGATTTATCAAGCCACAGTGCATAAGAGCTCAAATCAACATTATTTCCTTCTAAATTACATTTCTAACGGTCATTCTTTAGTACTTCATTCCTTTGTTACATATTCCAATTATTACATTATTTTTTATTACGTATACTAGTCTAATACATATCTTCACGCCAGAGCATGCGAACAGAGAGGCGTCTTAGCACCCGAAAATCTAGCCAACCTTACTGCGGGATGTGCAACATCTATAATAGTGTTCCTTCTTGGAAGACAAATGGTAGTGGGCTAGCGCAGCAACCACGGAGCACTACCAACAAGGAAATAGCCTCACACAAACCTGTCACGACATTACGCGTCGCCCACGACACGCTAAACATAGAGCTAGTATGACGCGTGGACAGAAATCCTTGCTTTCCCGCTGCAAGGCTCCCTTCGCTCACTCTCTCCCCCATCCTGCATGGGACGTGAGTAAGGGTAGAGGCTCTCTGCTCGTGTTAAGGTGTTGTTTTAAGATTTGAGATGTTGGACTTAGCACCATGAGGATACGAGCGCATATACCTCTTGCATCTCTCTAAGTTCCTGGAGGTATCCATCTCTTCGCAGTGTCCGCGTCGTACTCTCTCTCCTCTCCCCTTCCTCTTGACCTTCATATCTGCAGCCTCACTCTCTCGTCTCTCTCTCTCGTCTGACTTCCATGTTCTCTCTCTCTAGCCTAAGCAAAATATCTCTTCTCTCACTTCCTCATGATACCTCACATACATCCTTGTCTGCTCTTGTCCATCTTCAGTACTGTCCATACTCTTTTTCATATCCTTTTCAAGTGTAGAGGAATTAAATACAGAAACAAGACGCGAGAACAACGAGTAATGTGGACAGTATGCGTATGTACCTCAATACCTCCAGATCCAAGATCCCATAAGGTCAAATTACGGAGAATAACGAAGGAAATCCTAATCATCATATATTTGTTCATTTCGTGCGGTGATTCATTACTTATCATGTAACAAGTAGATTTTTAATTAATATATACAATAACAGTTTATCAATATTATTTCAAATGTTAATTACCTTATCTTAATCTTAATCTTCTTCTCTAATATTAATATCAATATTCATCAAATTTATATATTCTAATGTCTAATGAATAGAATATTAAATGCTAATTAACTGATCTTAATCTTAATCTCCTTTTTTAATAATTTTGGAGCTTCACCATTTCATTTAATTATGTTAGTATATATTCTTTTTATTCCGATGTTAATTTTATTAAAATTCGGTTATAATCACGTTCAGCTAATTCGGTTATTAATTCTTCAGTTAATTCTTCATTTTCTTCAGTTAATTCTTCATTTTCTTCAGTTAATTCTTCATTTTCTTCAGTTAATTCTTCATTTTCTTCAGTTAATTCAGTTAATTCTAATTGTCTTCGGTTAAGGTTCCCTCATATCACAGGGTATAGTGATTCATTATTAGTTTATGTAACTAAACCAAATTATGGAGTGTAGATTTATAGTATGATATACAACAACATTGAACAAAACCCCTAGGTACTTTTGTGGATTTATTCTTGCACAGAAACTATTATCAACATATATATTGTCACTTTGCGCAAAGGTTTAAGATATAGTTTTCGATTAGGCCATGTGGTCTATTTTTTACAAATTCCTGAATATTCTTATTTATTCTTTAATTTTTGGTTATTTGTCTATTTAAATTTCCAATCTCATTCGCTTTTATCTCTTGCATAATTTGAAGTCATTCTACCTCTATATCTCTTTCTCCTGAGGTCTACTCTTCAATTTCACCCCTCTGTTTTTAGATGCGTCCATCAAATGACGTCAGTCCAGCTATCATATTAAATTATACCCTCTTCATCCACATTTATATTCTTACCTATGACTAATATTAGGTATAGTGATAGTGATATATATAATATTATACCGTGATAGATATATATATATTATATAACTAAATATACTACTATTAATATGCAAATGCAACATTTGCTAAGAAATTTATTGTCATTAGTGACGTCATAGCCAAAAATACTAAATAAAGCTAAGTTAATGAGTAGTAATAAAGTGAAATGTTAAGATAGAGTATAATAATTTTAATAATTATATATATATATAATTAGTATATGCGTTGTAGTCTGTAGGAGTTTATAGGTATTCGAATATTAGATATATGGTGAATATATATAAACCAAACGGTGTGTAAGATAGCGCATTTGAATGTTGTGCTCTCAGTAAAGATAATAGTTAATTAGTGTACTCCTTTATTTTTGTGGTATTAGTTCGTGTATGCTCTCTATGATGTTTTATATGTTTTTTATGAAATGTTAAATAATAGGACAAGGAAGGTCAGAGCAGAATGTAATATAGTTAATGAAAATTAAATTTTCTTAATGATATTAATAGTGTAAAAATAATTATTAATATGATGTGAAATATTGCTGTAGTACATATCAATATTATTTTTATAAAACATAGATGAGTGGTTATGTGTATATGTATTTATGTTATGTATATGTATTTATGTTAGAAAGTTATTAAATCTTAGTCTGAACAATAGTTTACCATTTAATGCTCGAATTTGAAGATGTAAGTTTAACGTACTGATTAGGTGTTTTTATATGAATAGAATAGTAGGTCTAGATTTATAACTTTTGGTTCTTTTCTTTTTTTAGATTTTTTAATATTAATCTATCTTATCTCCTCGGTTATGTTGGTTGATTAAAATTTAATTTGCTGATTTGATGTATATTTATGCGAGTTTGCTAATTCACAATGGTAGTATTTGTAAAATTTTTATGATTATATATATCTTATTATTTGTCTACCGCTTAGCATATTGTTAATTAAGTGTTATGTTAAAATGTTAAATCAATTTTATTATACTTATTTAGTTGATTTCTCTGTGCGAATATATTACGCGTATATAATTGTAAGGTTGCCATAGTGCAGGCGTTTTAGTGTTATGTTAAATACTTTAGTATTTGGCAGTATTTAATTTTTTTGTTTACAATAAGTCTTACTGTAAATATACTGAGTATTTTGCTTCCTTGCACTCTACTGTTTTGTAACTAATTTACGGGATTTATTACGGAACGTATAGTTGAGATATAATGAGTTAAGCACTGGGATAAGTTCATTCGATCCCTACGTCTTGCAACGATATTAATTTTCTGGATATTTGTCGTTTGTTATTTATGTTTTTGTAGTGTATGCAAAGATAGTGAGGCAGTATTTTTTGTCATCCTGGTTCAGGCGAGAGTAGTATTTATTTATTTACTATACAAAAAGCGCCTCACTATCGATACATGTGCTAACCTTCCCTCTGGCTATGGCATTCTTAAGCATGCTCACATCGTCCGCGAACATAGACGACCGAGGCTCCCAGTCGTTAGACTCCGTAATACCCTTAGACTTGATTGGCTCCTGTGCTCTGAGAGAGCACTCAGGTGAGTATGATCTAATGTCCTCATCGCGTTAAATGTCTGTGCTCCGTCCTGCTACGGACGCACTATATCGAACGAGTACACCTTTCAATATCTGCTCCCAGTACAATTAGATAGGACTGCTTCTGCCTCATTGTATCAATAACGGTGTTGACGATTACATTTGTAATGCGCTTTAATCTTCGCTACGTATTGTAGAAACAAAATATGTCCATAAGCAACTACCAGCGCTGTCTGTACATCAGCGTCTCGAGATAATCTATCGAATTCTCTCAATACACTTCGATGTTCTATCTCAGCATACTTAAATATCTTTCTTCCTATTATATCTACTACCTAATAAGAATCATTCGTAGACATGGCCGACTACTGTTTCTGCACAATATCAGAACAATAACCTTGCATCTAGTCCTTTTGTAGTGAATATAACACTTACTACTTCTCATACGAGAACTGATGCATACTTATAGCGTTCATTAGAATATATATCTGAGAGGTCAGCGATAATTTATAGGGGATTGTCATGTAATACAATACAATGAACCTGGACTACTAATTATCTCACTTTGGAGTTCTCATCTCAATACTGATACTATTAGTTAGTGTAGTAGTCGAGTACGTATTTATCCTGAACTACCCACTCATTTAAGCATTCATCAACCGAATCTGTAAGTACAACTCTTATATGTGGAACAAAACCCGAGCGACACAAAGTTCCCCGGATATATCATCCCCAGTACACATCATGAAATTCTCAAGTTGAACCAACGACATTGGTACACTCAATATTTTCACCATACTTAGTCTCTTACGCTTGTTCAGTAATAAGAATCGACACACCTTCTCGCTTACCATTGGTAAATCTGCACCTACAACCTTTAACATATCTCTTCAACTCTTAACGCATATCTCTGTATCCACCACAGCTCACATCCTGCCACTAACGGTTTGTTTTATCCTGGCACTTATATAAGTAAATCGCGTTTGGCCGAAATATATATGGGGTTGAGATTCCATGGCGCACCTCCAGCCTTGCGGTTGCTTACTAATCAAAGATGACTATAGTAGAGTTATTCTCATAAAAAGAAAACGTAGTGACTGATATAAAAAGGTGTACTCTAAGAAGTGACGCCTTCAACTTCTGCGATTATATAAAATAAGAGGAGCAAAGATGGTACACATTAAGAATGGAGCATAAGAATAGGAGGGTCAAGATATACTCCAATAATCCTATACAAGTACTAAATCTATAACACAATATACTGTCCTCAATTAGGAAATATCGCACATTGATTACTGACTGAGATCAGTGACATCATTGCTAGTGTGTACTGACAACATCTTGTCACTAAGCCAAACATAATAGTGATCTAAAGTAATCAGGTCTAAGTACTCAACGAATTAAAGACTCATGCCTTCTCAAATATTATACGATAGTACTCCGTAGAATGCACTCTTGTGACGTAATCCATTACTGAAGAATATATTGTGATTACTGTTGTGGTCAGTGAAAAAAATTCGGGAATATCTTGTCAAGATCTCACCGTCATTACAAGAGCAGGACGTGAGTAGCTTAGTCGTGCTCTCACGAAACGAGATACGTATCAGATCGTCTCGCTATCTTGTTCCTCGCCCCTCACTGACAAATCTTTCTGGCTCTTGCCAAACTCATCGTGCTTATTAAATCTATACATTACTCTTAGTAAATCTGTTCTTTGTCCTGCCCTTCTTTATATCTGCACTGTATGGTTTCTGTTTACTTTACTCTACCTTAATGCTATAGACACAATGCGAGCACGCTCTCTCTGGCGTCCTGAGTTTCCTCTACACTCATAAGCTCATCTGCTGGACCGATTTCTGGAGCAATACCCCCCTCATGGCACCTTCTTCTCCCTCTCAGGATGTCCTATGCCTTTTGCCTCGTTGTTGGATTATATAATCTCAGAATCGAATTGTGCGTATGAGGGCTCCATCCGATTCCTGGACGAACAGTTATGATGGGATGAGGCGGGTGCACCGGATGGCAGTTCCTCTCCCTCCGAGTTTTGGGGAGTTACTTCTCCCGTCCAGCGTAATCCCCCGCCCCTCGGTTATCGAGAAACTATATGCTCTTTGGTCTCCCAATACTAGCACTTCCCCTCTCTCTAGTTCTGGAAGCGGACCCACCACGTGTCCAATCCCCACCCCTTAATATCTCAAAAAGGTAAAGTGACCGCGCTGATCCTTCTAACTATCGCCTATAGCTCTTACTTGTTTCTATCTAGAGAGATACTCTTGAACCACACTCCTTCTCAATACTCATAGTTCGTTTGTGTACATTGATAGATCATCTGAGGAATCTCATTCTAACTAATCATGTTGCCGGATCGGACCTCTAACGCTTTCGGCGCTCGAGGAGTATTTGCTGATGATGAGAAGAGCGATATACTTTCTATCTTACTGATTGTATGGGTTTTCGCCCTTATAACTCGAAGACTTACTCGGGACTTGCAGTGAGTGGCGCTGACATATCCAAAGCATTGACCGGGTATGGCACGCGGTCACAGCTTCAACAAGCTCTACCCTCCACAACTGATGATAGATTTTCCTGCCTTCTCTGTGTATTATGAATTCTACTTGTTATTGTCTGAAGCTTTATGTTTCAAATCGCCTCAATATCAGCTGTTGTTGATGGGCACTTTCTTCTTCCTTTTCTGTCAATAGTGTGTGTGCACTGCAAGAATCTCTAGTATCTCATAGCCTTTAGAGTAGCCCTACTTATTTACGAATAAATATGATCTGTTCACCTGCACTCTAACTCTAATTCATCAGATTAAGTATCAAGTGAACCGGATTATTATGGAACATTGGACCACTCTAAATTAATGTTCAATCGATCATTATCAATTCTGCTCCTTCGTTTAACTGTCGTGAAGATATTCTCGTATCAGTCATTATCACGAGATATTCCCGTTCTATTCTCAGTGATCTGGATAGAATTTCCGGTGGAGTCGTATGAACCTTGTGGAAAATATCAAGTGCTTTTAAACATGTTACAGAGAGCTTCTACAAAAATCTCGTCCTCTCATTTAGACAACACTTTGTTTCTAACTATCTATCCTATATCTCTGTGTCCCGACCACTCACTTCTCGTACCTCTCCCTCTCCATACGGAAAACAATTAATAATTACATCGATTATAGGCTCCTATTAGACTATATACAGAA
Organism: Trachelipus rathkii; assembly: GCA_015478945.1. Taxonomy (NCBI): domain Eukaryota; kingdom Metazoa; phylum Arthropoda; class Malacostraca; order Isopoda; family Trachelipodidae; genus Trachelipus; species Trachelipus rathkii. The sequence continues at coordinate 3,054 of JABUQX010049030.1, read as the reverse complement.
ATAAGTATTGTAGCATTAGCAAATTAAACCTACACAGTCAACAACGGTTTTGGCTAAGGCGTTAGATTGGTGAAATTCTTAGCCATCTGAGTCTCAGACGAGAGCAAAAGGTTAGGGGTTAGAGTTAGATAGATGATATTCAACAGAGACGAAGTTAGATTTTAAGCCGCGGATGTTCGTGCGGAGTTCCTGTTGTCGAGGCTGACTCGAGACTTTTTTTTCCTCTTCGCTCAGCTGTTTCCTCCAGTTAATAAACAAAAGGGGCCTTCATCCGCCCTTTATGGACGTAGTTACCTGTCCATTGCCACTACATATCTGGGGGGGTCAGGTTTCACCTTGCTGTGTTTGGATTAGGGTCCGAGTCCCAGACTACATATTCAAGACAACCACACTCTAATCCACAAACCTTTACTATCGTCCTGTTATCTCCTATCATCAAGTCTCACACATGAGACCCCATCTATACTTGACGCGAACTCCGATGTTTAAACAAGGTGACTTAGATACCCTACGTTATATTCCGGATAAATAGAGTACTCGTGAGGCGGCAAGTA
>JABUQX010049029.1:0-33727 GCA_015478945.1 Trachelipus rathkii | reverse complement strand
TTTTACTTAGATTAATAAACTTAAAACTGAAATAATTTAAAGAATTTTATATTAATACAACAATATTTAAATTTAAATATTAGTAAGGACTGGTGGACTTGTTTAATGGTCTCCACATGGACTGCAAAGAAAATTTGGTCCAAATTATACGAGATCATACCTAAAAAGCAATTATCATCTTTTACTTTAGATTCAATGTCAAGTGACCTCCATTACGTCCAGAATTTACGACACTATTACAATGAGTTTATAAATTTATAAAAATTATCAGGAAAAAAATTTCTGGTTTGAGTTAGTATTTAAAAAATACTATGAAATGCAAACATAATATTTGCTGAAAATACAAATTAACTAGTAATGTATAGATACATTTTAGCAAATAAAATTATCATTAAAAAAATCTCTCAGTCTGATCCAAAGACGCAGCCACACAACTGCAGCAGTCACTCTTCATCAGCAGCCAGAAGTCCTGTATTTTCATGTTTAAAATCATACGAATAAGTTCAATTTAGCTCCTATAGGAAAGATTCATCAAACTAATATAATGTGATAGGGTCATTGTCACTAGAAAAACTTTTAATAATTTTTAAAACTGGATTTGTAATAGAAACAATGCAGTCTCTTTTTAAAGAATTTTTTAAAAATCTAAGAAATTTTGCCAAGATTTTTCATTCCTACAGTATCCAAAAGAATCCTAGCCTCAGGACATCAAAAAGTTCTGCTAGATTGCTCCAGAGTCTGCCCCATTTATTACTTTATCTTGATTCTCCTCAGTTCATCTATACCGAGTTCAAATTTCGACCAATTAACATCGACCGTTCCTTGATGTACCAGTCTAAACAAGAAAATTAACACAATCGAATTTTAAAAAAAATTTGAACTCACTTATAGCTGAATATAATATTACAATCCTAATTGTGCAGCAGAATCTTGTTAACTTCTGAATGATTCAGATAGGAGAACAAATAGATGAAAAATATTTTACACATTATACAAAATACTTGTACATTTTTTCCAACAGTTTCCACAAGCTATCAAATACTTCCACACTTCCATCAACTACTTGTCATTTAAATCTCGCATTTAGCTACGACATGTTAAAACATAGCTAAGGTCAACTAGTTCCAACGAAAAATTAAATGGTATGTTAACTAGGCATTCGCGAGGGAAACGTTTCACGTCAAAACCATCACTTGATGAAGGATACTATAACTGATTTAAGAAAGAAAAAGCAAATATTAAAATTTCTCTATTTTTCATGCTAAAAGGAAACACTTTTAATAATATAAACTTAAACTATTTATACTCATTTTGAAATAAAATTTGTTAATTATGCTAAGAGAAAATTTGGTCTGTTGATTATCATTTTTTATATTCAAACCTTTGAAAACACTTTATATAAGGATAATATATATATATAATTAGTTATATATAATATAATATATACTATATATATATATATATATATATATAATATAAGTATAATATATATATAATATATATATATATATATACTATATATATATTAAATATATATATATTATATATATCATATATATTATATATATTATATTAATATATATTATATATATCTTATATATATTATATACTATATAGAGTATATAATATATATATATATATATAATATATTGTATTACTATATAATATTATAATCTACTTATAGCCAGGGGGGCATTGGCCCCCCCCGAAATTTTGCAGACACGATATTCTACTATATAATGTATATATTATAATTATATAAGCTAATATAATATATACTGCAACTATATATATTATAATATATACGCACTATATATATATACTTATATATATTACATTATATATAATATATATATATATATATTATATATAATAATATATACTATATATTAATATATTATATATTTAATATATATACCATATATATTATATATATATATACTTAACTCTCCCTACCTCCTATAACTACAATATGTATATATACTTATATATATATATATATTTTAATTCAAACTTCAAGAGTAAAACATCCGCATCCGCACCTCATCTACTCTTAAGATCGCATCCGCATTCCTGCATCTCTTACCGCAATCCGCATCCGCAAAACAGGATCAAATTTTGACATCCGTTCATCATCTAAATACTAATATACTATATATATTATTATATATATATATATTATATATATATATATATATATATATATTATTATATATATATAATATTATATATATTATATATTAATATATATATAATATTTCCCGCGAACGGAGATTAGCATTCCTGTTTTAGTATATTAAAGTAATAGTTGCGGTTGCGAATTGCGGTTGCGACCGCAATTCGCCGTCTACCGCAATTGCGTTTGCCGTTGCGATCGCACTTACGAAATTGCGATTCGATGCGCCGCAATTATTTTGGACTGAGGTACCCACGCTTATAGATATAGAAAGACTGTAGCGTTTTCTTCCGAGTATTGAATCTGCATAGGTATTGCTTTATTCCGAGAAGATCGATTCTTAGTAGCGAAATGGGCTCTTTGAATATCCGAGATGATAGTGAATGATTCGGCCCTGTTAAAAGTTAATAAATATCACTGAGATTGTAAGAAGCTGCGCCACTTTCTCTGCTGTAAAAATAAATGAGGAACATATGGTAACGTGAAATGGCTTGATGTCTAAATTGATTTTCTAAGGCAAGACATTATCAAAATGAACCAGAAGATGCTATGGATTTAATTAAAAAAGAAATGAAAAAAAATTAATAATTTATATTAAAATTAAATAATTACAGGAAATATAGGTTCAAAATTAATAAATAACAAATAGATAGATAATGAAAATAACAATATGTACAAAAATTTCAATCGCAGAACTTTCTTTGCTTTCATGCTTCCAAATGGTGCTTCCTGCAGTTGACGTGTTAAGACCTAAACACAATAGAAAAACATCCCGAGAACACGTTCCACAACGGGTTCTTTTTTTTATCATGTTTAATTTTATCATGTTAATTTTTATAATTTTCTTTTTATGCTTTTTAGGGCTCAAGCCGACGGGGTCCGAGGAGGCGAAGATTTGCCTCCTGGATCCCGTCCAGGACCATGGACCCTAACTCTGCTATCTTTGCTAATTTAATCTGTGGGATTCCTTTAGTTTAAAAAAAAAAAAGAAAAGCTTTATTGGCAACCTTTTCGCACTATTAATGAAATAATCGAAAAAAAAAAAATCGAATTTACATGTCTCGTTCAATACTATACGGTTACACTACCTTTAAAGGAGAAACTTCCGTATAATTATAATATAATATATTAATATATATATATATATATATTAATATATATATATATATATTATATAGATATATATATATATTATATATATAATATATATAATTATATATAATATATATATATATATTATCATATAATAATTATAGTTATATAATATATAATATATATATAATATATATATATTATATAATAGTAATATATATATCTAATATATAATATAATTATATATATTATATATATATATATATATTAGATATATATAATATATATAATATATATATATATATAATTATTATTATATATATATTAATATATATATAGTATAGCCTATAAAAGGCAAGTTAACTGATCCACGTACGCTTCTTTATATTGAACATGTAATTAAAGCAAATAATATTATTAAAAATAAAATTATACCCTATTTATTAAAGCTATGCCGGTACTTTATCTGGCACTTTATGAAGCACATATTCTTGTTTCATTTGTAAATATGAAACGTGAAGCGAATAGTTGTTTACGTAATGGAAAACAATGCATATGTTTTATAAATGCTTAATATATTATTTAGCATTCTAATGAAAAATGATTCCTAATGAAATAAACATTCGCAATTGTTCATAATGGGGTATTTTAATTGCAACTAGGTAATTCACATTTTTCGTGTATTTAGCTCTACTTTTTTTATAATACAACATATTCGAACTTGAGAATCAACAGACTGTATATACTCTGTGTAGTGTGATTTATATTTACTGAAGTGCATTTTATACATGATGAAATCTAGTAATGGTTTTTCTAAATCAAAAATTGTAATTTGGAGACCTTTTGTGCAAAAAAATCACATTAAAAAGAGAGTAATTTGTAAATAACTTTGTAAATTGTAGAAATGATACTGGTACGTTTAGTCGAATAGTTCCGCTTTTAATGGCAACCTAGCGAAGTTATTTTCACAATTTTAATTTTTAAAATAATTTTATTCAGAACTATTAACTTTCTAAATTAAAAGGAAGCTAATAAGTTATTTAATAAAAAAGATTTATAAGTGTATCATATGCATATATTTATATATTAGTTTCTGTAAATAAATACCATGTTAAATCTTTAAGTTGGTACATGCCATATTTTCAGTTATTATGATGTGACATGGCGTCTGCTTCTAATATCAGTTGATTTTGTGTTTTATTTTATAAGGATTGTTGATTAGGTGTCCACTTATTATTTTAATTATATTTTTTATTAATATCGTAGTTAAAAAATAAAGTGAAAGTAGTTTTTCTTTTTTATATATTCGTTATTTCACATTTATCGTCAACATGACAGGAACGAATTCTGTAGTAAGAAAAGGTGGTTGTGCAGACGATATCGGCGATTAGTTCACGTATTTGTGCGCATACATTTGAATGTTTTTTGTTTTGCTATTTTTTTTCCAGTGTTGAGTTATGATGTTATGGTACTTAGTTTATTAATTAGTAAGCATTGTATATTTGAAGTAATTATACTTTTATTCAATCATCTCTAACATTTAAATGAAGATAGTTTGCAAATATTTCAACAGCATTTTGAAACAAACCATATCGAGGAATAGACCAAGGTACCCCCCAAATATTTCAATTCTAATGTTTATAATAATTATTAATATAATAATATTAGTTTAATATTACTATATTATCTTTTATTATTATGTTATTATTAAATTTATTATTATTATATATATTATATATTATTATTATATTGTTTAATTTATATTATTATTATTATATCTTTACAGAGTACAATAGTGGCATCCTGCTAGCAGTCATCATAGCAACAGACAAATTTGCATCTGTGATACATGAATTTACTTTTATTATGTCTGTTTAAAATTAGTCAACACATCAATTAATAAATGGATCATCTTACAAAAACTATCCCAAAATCCAATAGCTAAATTAGCATTATATGTATAATAATATATATATATATATACTATATATATTAATATATATATATATATATATATAATATATATTATATATATATTAGTATAAAATTAGTGAAGCGTAGATAATAAAAACCTGACATTGTTTTTAAATCAAATGTTATAGATAGAGTAAAAGCAACTGTCCACATTTTTTTTTTTAAGTCAAAACCTTGCCTCATATATATAATTATATATATTTATATAGTATATATATATATATATATAATAATTTATATATATATTATAATATATATTATATATATACATATATAGTATATATATATTATAATTGATTTAATACTCTATGTCATATTTTTACTAAATTTATAATATATATATATAATACATATACTGTAATATTACCTATATATATATATATTATAATAATATATATATAACTATATAATATATATATATAATATATATATAAATAATAATACGGTATATATATATATATATATATATATAATATTAATAATATATAATAATATTATAATACTATATAATATATATCTATAGATATATATATTATAGATAATATACAGAATATACATAGGTAAAATTTTACTTTTCGGCAGCACTAATTTTTTTAGTTTTTTTCGATATTTGTTGGTTCGATTATATTGTTAATCGATACTTCATATATCATACAAAAATCGATTCGTCATACATACATTATATATATACTAAAATATAATAATATATATAATATATATAATATTATATATATATTATATATATATTATATATAAAATAACAAATGTCCCAAATGGTTTGAATTTATATAGAGTGGAAAGATTGTTAGCGATATAAATGTCCCAAAAAGTACTCCTTTTTGGATCTTACTGTTTTTTGGGTATATCTACTAACGAATAACCCACGGGTAGCCCACCATGTCAGGAAGTCGGGGATCTCTCGGCCTCAGTGGACTCGGGGGCTAATCCCCCCCCTCCAAGTCTACGGAACCCCGCTCTTTGTTTGGTATTCGGGGGGTCCTCCGACCATCCCCTCCGGTATGAAAAGTCCCCCCCTTCGTCCCCATCGGCTCGCCCCCTCAAAAGGGTAAATACTCCATTTCTTAGGGCGCTCAGTTGACTCACGTCCCGATAAAGTAGCCTAAACTTTCTATCCACAATGCCGTTAAACTACTCTAACTTTTACTGAAGATGTATAGAGCTGCCGAAGATTTATAAATTATACTAATATATTATATATATATTATATATATCATATATATATATATATAAATACCCTTATATTATAATATATATATATATAGTATATATCATATATCACTGAAAAATTCTTAAACCAGTCTACTAACTCTTTTGGACTAACAATCAAACGTACAATTGATAACCTTTGCTACTTAGCATTTGTACAAAATAAACATTGCTAAAAAAACCTAGCAAACTCCAATCGTCTTGGCATAATGCTAACAAAATTACTAAAATTCATCTAAAAACTTACCTCTACAACCCCTTAACAGTAACTACGAATTACAAGTTTGAAACCAATCACTGAACTCCGATGTTTTTTAACATGATTGCAACTCAACATATTGAGAATACTAAGATTTTTTAAAAAAATAAAATGCCAATTTTTGACAAAGCAAGCAAATAATAAAAAGCAATAAAAAGCAGTCAAAAACTGATAAAATTAGCAATAAATAATAAATAGGCATAAAGCGTAAAGTGTAAGGACTAGAGTAGCAATAAACGCACTAGATCTATTGCAAAAATGCACCAAATTGCATCACTGAGTTTGTATTGTATCAATCTATACCAAATAATCGATTTACAACAAATCGATTTAATATTACAATATCAATGTATTGTAAAATCCCATAAAATATCGACTGGACTTAGTTTTTATTTTTCTGCTCCGCATAATTAAAACAAGACCATATGATAGTTATATAGATATATATATATATAATATATATAATATAATATGAATATTACTCGTAATCATTATATATAGATATATATATAATATAATATATTATATATATATTATATATATATTAGCGAATATAGATAATTATTTGGGAGCATCAATCATCTAGTTAAGTCCATGTTTTATGACACAAGAGATCCATCTAATTTAGGGTCTAGGATTATGCATCCATGAGTACATATTGGAGTTAAGTCTCAGTTAAGACCCCGCTAGTGAAGGTTTGCTTAAGTTACACATAGTAAATCTGTAAATACTAATAAAACTTATCATCTACCTGCCTAATCTATTGCGTATTGATTGAGATCTTCTAACCTATGGGATTAACAATGCCTGTAAACAACCCTATACTTCTAGAGTGATCTTATTGCCGTTAAATTAAGACCTAACCTACATGAAATTGACGATCCCTATCAAACCTATATATATAATAGCATTATATCACTAGTATACTATATTAATATAATTAATTATATATATATATATTAATATATATATATATATATAGTATATATATATATATATATTAATCACTATATATAGATATATATATAAAAAAATTTTACCTAATTCACAGAATATGTATACATGACATTTCTAATATACTTATTAAAATATTTATATTTAAGATATTTTAAAAATAATCAGCAATGAAATGTATCAGTCTCTTTGTGAACATGTGCAGAAGTTGCCTCTAGAAGCTTCAACAGATCCACATAAAAATGATAATAAATCGGAAATCTAAAAGAACATGTAAATACTTCATCTGAAATATCACTTTTCTTGTCGAAAATCCATACATTTTTTTTTTATATATTATTTATTTATTATTAATTATTATTCTTATTATTATTATTATTATATTATTGATTATTTATTTCCAGAATGGCGTTTAATAAGCTCTTCCCAAGGAACCAATAATTTGGTAATCAATGAACCACTTCCTTCACGTCTCAACACACATTGATAAACAATTCTTCGGTTTATTTGCATCAGTCAAACAAATAAATGCCGAGAAGTTTATTTCACAGCCAGATTAACTTCCCTCATATTTGAGGAGACATTTCAAGTTTTGTTATGAAGAAAAGGCTCGTAATCTTATGAAGAGAAAACCTAAAGAGCATTATTATATTAAAATAAATCTCTTTTTTTTTCTTAAATTTATGGTTAGATAATGTTTTAATATATAATACGTTATATAAATAAATAATATATATATAATATATAATAAACTATATAATAATATATATCCTATATAATATACTATATATAATATAATATATATATATATTATATATATATTAATATTATATATAGGCATATATATTTATTATTATTATTATTATTAGTATATTATTATTATTATTTATTATTATGTATTATTATTGTTGATTTTTCTTAGAGGGAAGTTCTGAGGTTCATTAGTGAAACTCGTATCTAGCGGCAGATTCTACAAATCATTGCTATTTTGCAATAAGAGAAGAATATCATAACATCGCTTTTGATAGAACGTATAAGGACTAGTAAATCCCGTATAGCAAACTGCCGATGTAGAGGTGTTATCCCCCTTAAATTCATTATATATATTATTATATTAGATTATTTTTATTATTATTATAATATCTATTAGATTTATTATATATATTATTATTATTATATAATACTTATATATACTAATAATATATATAGTATATATATATATATATATATTATATATAATATATATAGTATATATAGTATTATATATATATATAATATAAATATATAAAAATATAATTATATACTATATTATATACATATATATTTTTCTATATATACTATTAATATAATATATATACATTATATTATATATATATTATAATATATTATACAGGGTAACGGTATAGTATATATAATATATAATTATATATATAAGATATATCATATATATATATACTTTATACTAGATATATATATATTAATATATACGGTAATAACATATATATATATATAATAGCTAATAATATATATAGTATATAAATATATATATATAATTAATTATATATTATATCATACTTACCAAATTTAAAATATTATTATACTATAATAATTATAAAGATCTAGATTGAATCAGTGTATATTTTCTGGAAAAAAATTTTTCTAAGTTCAAAAAAATTTCTAAGTCAAAATTTAGTGTTAAGTTAAATTTTTAAGAAAAATTCTTTTAGTGGCAGTCGAATATCCAATCTTGCCGCTAAGAATTTTCTTTTAAAACTTAACTTAACTTTTTTGACTTTAGGAATTTTTTTTTAAAATTCTCACTTAATATAAGTAACACATATAATATAATATACTATTATATAATATATATATATATATATATACTTATATATATAATAATATAATATATATAATATAATTTTATATATATATATATACTATATTATATAATGATATATATATATAATATTATATATATATAATATATATATTATATATGATATATATATATATTACTAGTATTAATATTATATATATAATATAAAATTAAAACATCACAGCACCCCACAGCCAACCACTTCTCTCCCCATTGACTGGAGGTAAGGTGCGTATCACCAGAAACAGAAAAGTATAGAATATGACGCACGTCAAAGTTTAATCTCTTTTAAACTTATCTTAAATTTAAGAATGTACCTATCTTCCGAAATCAACATTATCTTCAAGACACAAGAAAATACTCTGCATGCTCCATCTTAGTGTCTCCATGAAAAAAGGTATCAACCCTCTCCATTAGATCTTCAGATTTACGACTGATGTTTAGCTCTAAATGTATAACATCTATGCCCTTTCAAAAGAATAAGCTTTACCTGAAAAAAAACCTACATTCTATCTAATTATTAACCATAGTTTGTTAATCTTCATAAACTTTGAATCAATTTGGCATAAATCAAACATTTTTAGTACCCATTCTCCAACAATTTATTTCCAGATTCTTGAAGTATCATAATTAACAAATTATGACTAAATATTTTCACAATACATTCTTGGCAATAAGCTGTGGGACAGAAGGGTGATCGCAAACTTGCATCAGAAATCGAATATTAAGTTGGAGAATATTACGAGTCAACAAAAAGCCCTCTTCCCATGCTATGCCTCTCATTATCCTTGAGTATTGGTGATCATATTGTCAATCACAAATGCAGCCCAAAAAAAAACTTCAACCCACCAACAAAGACCCCCCACTGTGCCATCTCTTTGTCAAGGCTTCATCCTGCGCCAGACCCACAACCTTTCGCTTTACAGAACTAATACCATTTCCTATTATTAATGCACCATTCTTTTCTCTTGAACCAAATTCACATTCCTTTCCTACTTTCTCAGATACCTCTATTACTGACTCAACCCACTTTTTCTATCATCCGCTTAACTGGTCGATTCCCAACACAACATCCACTATACAACTGCTTACACCAATTCTTTCAAATCAAGCTACTTCTTAATAACCAGTATTTCTCCATCAACTCATTTTGACCGCACGCACACAACTCCCTAATATGTTCATCTATAATTTATCAATTCATAACATCCTACACACTTGTAAGATAGATCGTAATTTATCTAACAGACCTGCACCTTAAATTATACCTCTTATTCTAACCATAGTTTCACTACGTATACACTCAAACCAATCGGTACATACTGTTACAATTATCTACCATTCGACATGATTTCACACAACTTGGACTCTCCTCACCCACCACCCACCACCTTGTAAATTACCATATACTTTAAAAAAAAAGTTTCCCTTCTACACCACCTTGATACAATTATTTTTGCAAAAACCTTCTAATCGCCAAATTAACCAACACATATGCATACAGTAAAAAAAGTCACCACCACTGAATCTAATTCCACTGTCGCACCCCTTTGTCCTACCCACCCCAACTTTAAATTACTGTTCCATCATCCCTCCATTAATATCAATTAACTAGCCATGACACAAACCACATCCCTGCTCATCTCCGGATAATAATATAAAACATTCACTCCACTCTTATTCTTACAGACGCTTCATCAAATACATACCTTTAATTCATTCAGAACTACCACCATCATCATATATCATTAACACTGCCATAGAGCTTTATTATATTCTTATGATACTGTTTGTTGGAACCACTAAAACCTAAAATAAAGTTTTGCTCTTCTCTCATTTTCTCACATTTGCTTCAAGTGTAAAAATTTTAATCATATTTTTCATCCTATGCTACGTTTCAAATGGCACCTTTGCTCTTCAACAATCAACTAACTCGGCCTTGATTAATTAAGAATCTCATATATTAAACCAAATAAATATTTGCCATCATTTACAAATTTGTAATTGTTTAAACTCCCTGTCAATGAGGGATCGTTTAGCCAAGCTGGCAACATCTGTATCTCAAATAGCAATAGAATTCACCTGAGGAAACTGATATGCTTCTATTTTCACATCATAAATATGAATCTTAAACTCTTAATTTTTATAATGGCTAATCTATTAAATTATCCATTCTCCCCAAAAATTTTAAAAGAATAAATCACACTATTTTAATAATGATTATGATTAAGAATTTTTCGCTTACTTAAACTTAAAATTAGAAATGTACTCTATTTTTTTTTTATGAACTCAGATTTTTATAAAAAATTTTGAAGTTATTCTGAGGTTGTATGTGATGTTACAAAAACACTCAATTAGATACAGTAATTTTTTCCATGATCAACCAACGGTTGCAATCTGCCGTGCCAAATATTAGTGTGCTCTACCATTGAAATTAGCAAGCCTCTCTAAAAAAGAAAAAAAAAATTTAACACAAGATTCCATCATTAAAAAAATCTTTGTTGTACAAACTGGAAATGTTTGTCTCTGACAATTTTTTATTTTCATTAATTTTTATGAAATTTCAGCCGTATAATGGTATTTTTTACCCTAATAATATATATATTTATTATATATATTATATTAATTACAATATTTACTATAATTATAAATAGAATGATATATAAATATATATTCTATTATATTATAATCATATAATATAATAATATATATATTATTAGTATAATATATTATATATATAATTATATATATTATATATATATATATATATATATAATATATAATCATGCAACACACTCCCAATCAAGTCAGTCAAAATTACACAAATCACCTCTCTAAAGAACCGCACAAGAGACATTGAGAGATAATACATCATACTACGCCGACCTGCATACGACTATACACAGTAAATAGTCGTCGCCAGAATCTAAATCTAAAGCTTATCTAGAACCAGCCCAGACCCAACATTAGTAGCAGAGCAAAGAGTAGCCAAAAATCACAGCAATAGAAATCCCTTTGTCCAAGCCAAAATGATTGTTGGAGAGCGAGAATTACTCCAACATACTTAAGGTCAAAAATAATCAAGCACTATATTTAAAGAGAAAGAAACTTCTCACTTTATACCTGAAGAACCTAACACAGAAAGAGAGGCTGACAACATGTACCATATTCCATGTACACCCATTAACCCATCCCCGTATCGCAGAACCAACGCACCCTCACTACACAGACACTCTATATCGGTATGCAAGCGAACGCCCACCTACAGCAGATGCCAAACAAACTTCGACAACTAAATACGAACATATCAGGATGCTCAACACCTCTCGAAGTCGCATTGTACTCTTTACATCAAAGATACCATAACTCACTCGGAGATATATACCCTCCACATCTTAAGCATAAGAATCACAGTCAGTATACTAACCGTCTTACACAGTACCAAAGCCAATGCGACATTAGAAGCACAACCTCAAGACTGTGACAATACGATTCTCATGGAATACATCTCTCCATATGCACACTTAACTCATTGATGCTTACATCCCTGACAAACTCAATATTGTTTTCACAACAATTACACCCGCATCTATATACAACTCTACCGCCCCAAGAGCGCCACAAACAGTTCAGACATAGATCTAGCTGTCTCCACCATACCAATACAATGTCGTGACTCACTCTCACACAAAGGAACAATTCAAAAGCCAGCGTCAGATTAATAACTTAGAAGTTATCCCATAAAGCTCCAGCCGACAAGTGCCATACCCATAAGTACACACTGCAGCTACAAACCAAAGGTTCCTCCTAGAAACAACCAAGTATAAAAGAATAATAAACTAATCATCAGCCACATGTTCTGCGGTAGTTCAAGTACAGATATTTACCAATGCATAGACCACTTCTCTGACACCTCCTTCAACCAGCTATCACGCAGAAAAAGATACCAGACAAATCAGGCCAAATATCTGAGAAACGTGTAGAAGGTCTAGGCCTACTTAACGACAAGACACCCACCCAAATACAACCTAGTTTCAATCCTGCTCTCACACAACTGGAAGTTCTAATAAGAGCATTGGCCAGAGGCCCAACTATGAAGACAGCCCCACACCAACAAGGCTAAGATTCATGTAACATTCCAATACCCGTAATCTCATCACTATCCACATATACAAATATATATTCTCGCACTCTCAAAGTCACTCACTCATCCGACCAACTCAACTCATATGTAACACCACACTTCTACAATTGAAATCCTCTACGACTCTCACTTTAATTGTATCATAACGTTAAAATGAGCTCACTACTCTCTCCACAAATTTCACAGACTCATTGATGAAATTCCACACATTGATTACGTACAAATGACCTTGCGGCTAGATACCCGTAGCACTGTACTAGTAACTCTCTCACACCACTTAGATTTACAACTATAACGAGAACAGCACACAACACTGTATAAATAAAACGTTCGCCTACATAACTAGTCCAACATGAGTTCCAAGACACGCCATACTCTCTATGTGTCATTATTGACAACAAAATTATGCATTATACTTTTAAGCAATAAACATTAAAACTCCTCTCAACTCGATGAATCGACACCAAGGCATTAGTCGTATATTGACAAACTAGCTCATTATTTAGATTGAGCTTTCTCAAGTACTTCTCCACCACAACTGATAATATATCGCACCTACAACTATATAGAAATCCATAATACAATATCCCATAACATAATATACAAATAATAGACACATATACTATTATAGAAAACATGCAGGTAAACCGGGCCGACTAAACCCAACACAGCATCTAAGCAGCACCCGCCAAACCTAGTCTAAACTATATTATATATATAATATAATATATTTTCTTTGCTTTGCTTTCTTTATCTTCCTCTTTGCCCAAGACTCGGAGGTAAATGCGTTCATGACATCGAAAAGAAACAGTCAGAAAATATGACAAGTCGAAAGGAAAGCCCAGCCTTATATATATACTATATATAATATTATAAATATACTAATATATATATAATAATAGATATATAAACTATACTATATTACCCTTTCTTTTACACACCCTAATATATATATATATATATATAGATTATAGTATATATAATATTAATAATATAATATAATAACTTTGATAGGAAGAAAGATTCTAGACATTTAAATATAAATGCGATGTCATTAAATTGTAACATTGTCCAAAAAAATATCCACATCCTATCGTTGTGTTAAATTAATGATCCCTGCACCAATATGTCATACTGCTGCGTGCCCACTTTTCCATATCCTAATTAACGGCGCATTTTCAAAACTTCTCCAATTAAAGAAAGTGAAATATATTCTATAGCAAACACGTTTATTTGTTGATGGTGAATAGGGAAATCGTAGAAAGAGAAAAAGAAGCCAACTGAGAAGCGAAAGAATAACCGAGATACCAGAGTAACAAGTTAAAATAGTAGTATAAAATGCTACGGAATAAGTTATGTTTATATCAATGAAAGAAAATTAAGTTTATCCTCTGCATATTAAGAGGGGTGTTTCAGATTTGTCCAATAAAAAGAATTTGCAACTTCTGGAGAAACATGAATAATGGGGAGAACTAGGTTGTAGAATAAATATGGAGCAAATAAGAATATGTTATGTTTAATGGGAAAAAGAACAAGATATCGTAAAATTACTATTTTTTTATATTTATATTTTGAATTGTTCCAGATTTTATTATTAGTCTTAATATTAGTTGTAGCACCATTTGTAAGAAATTACAAAATTGGCAAAAACCTACTTGGAGTAGCAGATGAGTTTAGTGAAACAATAGCTCAACGAAGATGACACTGAAGAAAGACCTATATGCTGTAAAGAGGCTAAGTGAAGGATTATTAGGAATGAGTAAAAGATTTCTTTATGTAAAGGAGTTTTATGAAAAACGGAATGTTATGGATAGAGATTTATAAAAGATTAATGAAGATCTAAGAAGAGATCAAGTAGGTAAGTTTATATTTAATCTACTGGTTGGTTTGTGAAAAACATTAATTGTAAACAAGACTACTGCAGATCAGTTGAAGTAACTATAGCAATTTAACTGTTAGAACATAAGTAAATAGGACGTGGATAGAACAAAAATCATTTCCGAACTTCACCATCAGATTTATTTAATTGTGGTAAAATAATTCCAGTTGAACCATGCTTAGTTTGCACCCTAGGCATTTTCGTTAAAGAAATCACTTTTTTTTTTTTTTTTTTTTTTTTTTTTTTTTTTTTTTTTTACCAACCAGAGACGCATCTATGGAAAATAACTTTATTGCCAAGCACTGAAATTGCACCCCTGTCTAAATGTTTGACCACTCTTTTTAGAAAACAATATATAGATCCAAAATACTCTAGGCAATCCTAAAAATACACGTCAAGCTCCACGTTAATATTTAAACCCCCCACCCTAACAAATTTTTCACTTCATGAAAATTACAAAAGCACCTTCCTTGCTTTCCCTGATGGACACTGGTGTATAATGGGCTCAAAGACAGTTTTCAGTTTCTTCTCTTTTTATACTGGCATAGCAAGATAAAAACTGGCTTAATCCATGTAGGCCTTGAAATAGGAAAGTATTATTTTTAACTTTTCAAATAATCTCTCTGCTGGTGATATATTCTGGTATAAAGAGCCGAAATTTTCATGAATGTTTTTCTTGAAAAGTTATTCGTGTCTGGTTTTTAAGTATAACCCACTCCATTTATTGGCCCAGTGTCATTATTTGTAATCGAATGATAAGGTTGTAATGAATCAGTATGCCAGATAGTTTTATTCCTGATACAATCAAATTTCAAGATTTAATAAAAAGAGGAATTCTATACCAGAACTAGGTTTACTTGCACTAATTTTGTATAATTTTTTGACCAACAAAATTACTCGCCAGAGATCACTCGATAAAACTACTGCGTCAATAATTTTTTAATATATTTTTTTGAAGAATTTGAAAATGCTTTATTTTAGTTTCATAGGACAATATAATTTTATAGACCTTTATCAGTTATAGTAATGATAATTTGACAATTTTGCTTATATATATATATATATAATATAAGTATTTATGTATATAAATATTATAATTAATTATATATACTATATATATATATATATATATATTATATATATATATTATATATAGTATATATATAATTGTTATTTTAAATGTTCTGATGTATGCTTTATTATGCTACACAGTATGATTTTTATTTATTCACAGAATAAATGTCGTTTTGTAATTGCCACTAATATGGAAAAAATTTTATACTTTATTTGAATATTATCACTGTGATGAAGAGATGATGGTGAATGTGTGTGGGTTTATTAGTGTAGAAAAGTAGATATTTTGCGGAGAAGACAATAGGTATAGAGTTGAGAAGTGAAGATATACACCACACGCACACTCTACATAGATGATATCACTGTCACATGGATCAAAATGACACGAACCACAAATTCTTCACTTGACTGTATATGAAGTTGGACCCTGCAAAGTTATTATGGGCGCAAGCTAAGACTAACACTAACGAGAAAGAATAAGACGCCGCACGGCATCTCACTATACTATGCTTATTATAAGAAGCATAAAGAATTACATATCCGGGGATTGGAGAAATATTACGGATATAAGTTCGTTAAGACGAAACACCCACACAACACCAAAAGTACTCTCTACGCGGAAACAAGAATGCTGGTTGAAAAAATTCCTGATACGAGAGCACAGATGATAATAGAAAAATTCAACTCCCGATGAGTATGATTAATTGCAGGTTCTTAGGACTAGCCCTATTACACCAACTATCCATAGTCACTCTCACCACCATGTTGGGATATATATCCGTGAGTGTTGTGTTATGTGATATAGAGCCAAGACAATAAAACAGAAAATAATCCAATATAGTACTTAATAATTAGACTTACACGAATTAATCACTACTTATGTATAGTATAAAGCTCTCATCACACAAAAACGATGTACAACGACGCTATATATAAACCCAACTCTACCATAGATAAGACTATGATGACACACAAGTGCCGATCAGATTGCAAAAATAAATAAAGAAACAAAAGTAAAAATAAGCTAAATAGAAAATAATACACCGACCAAATCTGTAAAAAAACAATATATACATAATAAAAATATCAGGTAGCTATTATCCTTCTGAGATAACGTCCATTCCCGTTTCCTGTAATCTATACACACACCTATAGCTCATAGCTTGACACCAAAATCATAAATCTCACTCTAACCAATTCTTGGCTGAAAAGAATGTACAACGCGCACTGACTGAAGGAAATTATAATATCTGACGAGCAAAACGGCCATTTAGAGGCCTACGTAGATAAAAGATATACTACACTTGAACAGCAAAAATGAGAGAGAGAGATGAAGTGACAACTTTATTTAGGTTTTATGAACTCGTAATAGGTGTATAGCGGGATTAATAGGGAAGCTGCTTCAGCTCAGTTTCAGTTTTGATGATTACAACGCGAATCACTTGCAATGAGCAGCACTTAAAAGTCATGATTGACTATGCTGCAAGCGGTGTATAAGAACTAAGCTCACAAAATATCAGATGAAGCACGGGCAGTGGTCTAATTTGTCCTCTGCATGTATTATTATATCTCTGCGAAATGTTATGGATGTGGATGATGATAAGATTTAATAAGTAGTATTGACAGGGAACTCCGGTGATTAGATTGATGCTTATTTTTTGCAAATGATTCGGTTTTGTGTAGTGAATCAGAAGAAAGTTTGAGTGGATTAGCAGGGTATGTATAAGAAGGGTTTGAAAATATATAATATATATAATATTATAATAGAAATACTTACATTCTACTTATATATTATAACTACTACCCACATCACCCCCGCAAAAATAACTCACATATGTTAATAATCTACCCACTAACTACTACTAACATTAAATAACCAATTACAGTACATCCATACCACTAACCAAAGGTACCACCCACCTCAGCAGCCTCAGCCAATAGTAAATAATAACCACATAGTTAGAAACACTAATACTTAACTAATAGTACTATCTCTAACAAAGTTAGAAATGTAATACCTAATTTGTTAATCAGTGAATGAAAATATATTCAAATCAAATTGTACTTAAATACACATCTTCTTTTTTTTCTTCCTCTTCTATAGTGCTATTCAACAGACAGTGTCACATGATCATGGTTATGTGGGCAATGAAACAAATGTTATTCAAGTGAATGATCCAGATATTAAGGAAGAAAAGGTTGACGATGAATTGATGGCTCTTTGGGATGACATTACAGAAGTGTTTTAAGTATTTTATAAATTAAAGCGTATACCACATTTAAAAATTATTTGCTTCAGAAATTTGACAAAACTTTGTTTATAATTTTGATATGTTGCATTTTTTTTCCTTTCAGGGTGGCTCGGGTCTTATTGAATTTAACAATTCTACTACATCTTCAATTGCAAAGGAAAGTGATGCAAGAGGTCAGTTCAAAGAATTGGAAGTATTTTAATAGTTTTTAAAACTTTTTGTGGCATTCCCTTTTTTTCTCTCTCTCTCTCTTTTTTTTCATCTGAAGAATGTCACTAGATTTGCATTATTCTAATATATAATAAATATAATATATTATATCTATATATATATATTATATAATATATATATATATATATTTATATATATGATATATATATATATATATATATATAATATATATATATAATATATACTATATTATATATATATAAGAGAATGCGACAACTCTTAGGGCATGTAAGTTAGAAGTAATTACTAAAATGAGGACAATGAACGTTATTAGAGAGTTGTGTGCGGTGAAGAACGCTTTTAAAGAGAGAGACCAAATAAATGAATGTTTCGAGTGTTTGGTCTTTTTAAAAGAATGAATGATAGCTGGTTGGTTAAGCGGATGCTATAGTCGCCAGTGTGCTAGAAGTCGAACGGCTGGAGACCAAAGAAAAAGTGAATGAGTCAGTAAACGAATGTCGCCTGAAGGAGAGAAATTGAGTTTGGCAGAGGCAGAATAAAGGTGCATCATAATAGGACTGAATGGCGGTTTTTTAAGAGGGGGCAAGTTTCTGGCCCACCTGGACCAAGGGATGAATCCTACATTGACGAGATGCCACAGTAAGGGTCCGTTGCAGTTCCGTGAAGCCCTAGGGTGGATTTTTTCTACTTTGACGAGTTCTCACTTAAGGGTATCAAGGGGCGTCAAGCTGGCTTCCTTTCGCTTTGTCATTTCTAGTCTACTGCTTTTCTTTTTTCCGATGCTTGTCACACACCTTACCCCCAGTCCTGGGAAAAGAAGTAAGATTAAAAGGAAGAAGAATATATATATATATATATATATATATATAATATATATATATTTCAAAATATATAATGTAAAATAATATATGGTATATATATATATATATATATAAGTATATATAATATATATATAATATATATATATATATTATATAGGGTTGGGGATTTTTTTTTGGATTTTTTAGTATTTTTGTTTTTGGTAGGCCAATGTTGCTTTTTTACATTATGTTCTCCTAATTATGGAAAAGAATTCCTAACTTACTTACCTAATTAATTAATAATAGTTTAGCAAATATAATTATTATTTAGTTTAATTAACTTATTTAAATTTTATATATAAAAAAAACATCCTTTTAAAGTGCTTTATCCCCTTTTCAAATGGTAACACGGGGGGACGACAGGAAATCAAACTTTAAGGCCACCTATCCCAAACCAGCGCCAACCCAACGTGGTTCACAGCCGAGTTTTAATTCTTGCCCCAGGAAGATAAAATCCAACTGCTACGCGGAGGATTGAACCAGCGTTCCTCTCTTCTCTCGCATGTGTCGGCGAGTCCTCTCCCTACGCCAAGAGGCGTTATATACTGTATAATATCTGAGTATTCTAATTTTATTTATTTCTTTATTAAAAGTGATTTGAAACTACATTGATGAATTTACTTATTATATAGATGAAATATACTTTTTAGAAAAAAATTTTGCCTAAAAAATAAAAAACAAACAAAAAAGAATGATTATAAAAAAAAAAAAAAAAAATCGTATAAAATCCGTTGATTTAAATCATTGATTTTTTCATGCCACCCTGTGTGTATATATATATATATACCGGACCCCTAACCTACCACGAATATACTATACGACTACAATATATATAATCATACTACGTATATAAAACTAGTACTAATAATAGAAAAATAGAATTATTAACAAAACTATTACCTAATAACAATATATACCGATACCCTCACCCAACAATAGCACATAAGGTACTATACATACTATACCGTACTACTACTATTATAATATTACCTCACTACAACATTCAAAATAAAAGAACCCAAAAATACATAAATACGCGTTATTATACTATATATACCTATCCTATATCTTTCATCTTCCACTCCTCTTCTTACCTTATTTATCTATTATTATTTATCAAATCTCATTATTCTACATATATTTCGCTAAAGTATATTCCTTATATTTATATGTGGGTTAAAAATAGTTTGAAACACAACCTTTTATGCCTATCACTTACATTAATACTCATAGACTTATTATATATAATTCATTGAGTCCTACATAATAATCGCATCCTATACCTAATTAATATCCTCATTCCAGTAGTTAGAACAAGAAAATAAAAAAACAACCGAGTCAACAATATTGACAGTCTTAATTTCTAACATAACGAACAATGCGTGCATATTATACACAGTAAATCAATAATCGAACGGAATAATACACACTTTGTGTGACCGACAGTAACCATAAGACCCACATAAAAGAAACGAACAAACCTCATAAAACTTACTCCATCAGGCTCCATAGCTACATCTATTACAATCCTCTCACTGTATTCTAAACTTAACTCTATAAAAATTAGCAAAACCGTTATAACTCTTATCATCATAACCAACTAATGATTTACCATCTATATAATAAACAAATGTTGTTAAAAAAAACCACCACCCACGACACTACTTAAATTCAACTATATCAAAGACGTTATATAAATTTAATTGGTAGTTGACGTTTATCATAATGTCAACATTACATTCCTTTTCGTATATATATATATATATATATATATATATATATATATATAGTATATATATATATTATATCTATTAAAGTATACATATATTATATAAGAATATATACGCATTTGATATAGCCTCACAATAAATATATATATACTAGCCCGAAATACGACGCTACACTAACTACAACAGTTACCCAAGACGATATATATATTAAACAACATAATATATATCCACATAACACGTTGTATGTGAGTGTACTACACACTTCTGCTCATATACATTGTAATAATTAAATATCAAAAAAGATTTTTCCTTCATTCTCTTTACTCCCACGACATAACTCCAAAGTATATGAAATTCAATCATCTTTATCGATTCATTCCTTTTTGTATTTTAGTTTAATATATTTAAAAACACTCACGCACTTTCCACCGTCATGGTTTTGTATCGTCACCAAAATGCACTATTGGATTAGATAGGGGGGAAAATGCATCGAGAAATTAAATTCTAAACATTTACTTTAACCACCCGAACTTTCTTTAATCTATGCAACTATAAAATCTACATCTTACCCCATAATCTCACCTAATGTAAACCTTATACAAGAATAATAACTCAACCTAATCGGAACGACTATAAATGATATAACCTTGTCGTAGCGTAACCTAACCTAACAAGCCTAACCAAACAACCTTAACCTAACCTACCTAACCTAAAACAAATCTTAACCTAGCCTAACCTAACTCTAATATAACCTAACCTAAACCTGACTTACATCATAACGTTACAATAACCTAACCTAACCTAAGGTAAGCAAATTTCAAATTAAAATACATTGATTTATTGTTACCTCCCGCAAAAGTAGTTACCGAATTTAACCCACACTGGTTGTTTTAATGTAATGTAATTAAATACCATAAGAAACATAAAGAACAATAAATAAAATACTGAAGAACACTTTTTGAACCTTTTTTTCCAGCACCAATTACAGTTAAATTAATTAACTAAAATTGTTTAAAAAAACTTAAAGATAAATAAAAATTAAAATGAAAAGAATTAAAAATTTATCGAGCTTCACCGATACTGTAAATATGAAGGACCTATTTTCTCTTTCCATGGGTAAATTTTACTTTTTCATATATTAACAAAACTTCACCAAAGAACGTAAGAAAAAATTGACATGACCCTAATATTACTATATACTATATATATATACATTACACATTTAGTAGATTTTATCAATCCTAAACCATTTTCTCTTTTTCTTCTTATATTAGGTCCGGTAATTCTCTATCATACCTTCTTCATTTGGTTCGCTGGAACCTTCTCATCAAGTCTTTGCGACTTCGGTTGGAGCCTTCTCTTCCATCATGGCTTATGATAGATTCGTCTCTCCCTTATCATGCTTCCTATCCCCCTTCTCCTCCTTCTCTTCTTCTTCTCCTTCTTCTCCTTTCTTTCCTTCCCCTTCTCCTTCTTTCCCTTCCTCTCTCCTTTCTCTTCTCTCCCTTCTTCTTCTCTCTCCCTTCTTCATCCCACATTATTCCCTTCTCCTATCCCCTTACTCCACTCTGTCTCCCTCTCTTCTCTCCATTCTTTCTTTCCCTATACTCCCCCCCCTTCTCCTTCCCCTTACTCCTATACTTCTTACTGGCACCTTCTCTTTCATTTTTCTCCCCTCCCCAACCCATTCCCCTTCACATACATTAATCTAAAATCCAAACCATCCATCTCTCTCCAATATCCTGCTGTCTCTATTCCTCAGACTTAATACGCAACCTCTCTCTGACTCTCCCGTACATCCCTCCCTCATCTCCATTCCCCATACTCCAAGCTACCCATTTCCCAAATTCAGGACTAGCAATATCTGCATCCCCATCCATCTCTTCAATTAGAGCTCCAGTCTCACCACCACAGCCCTCCCGTCCACTTCCGCATATATACACATAGACCCCTCCATCTGTTCTACTCACCCTACACATTCATATATCTGAGTAAATACTTACTAATCCGTAATCTTTGATCCGCTATATACAATAGAATCTACCTCTCTCCTGACCCAGTCCCTTCTCTCTCTACCCATACACGAACGTATCCATGCCAATCATATCGTGATAGTCTACTTAACAAAAATTCTTGTTGTAGCCTAAATTCTTCTCCTTCAGCCTCGTGAAGCCCTCCTTCTAGCGTATCTTTCAATCGCTATTATCATGAATTCACCCATTATTCTTTCATTTTCATCCTCTTCATCTTCAGCCTGATAACAACTAAGAATAAAAAAAATTACAACATACCAGTCCACTATGAGAGTCTTTTAAAAACAACAATTAGCATTTTTAATAAATCAACTAATTATAACATTTGGTATGTGAAGTAAACACATATAAAAAAACGAGACCACCCAATAAGTAATACATATATACCTATTAATATAACTTCGAACATAATATATAATTATATATACCCTAAAAAATACTAATACTATATATATATATCATATATTATTATATATAGCCTACGTATATATATATATATATCTATATATATATATTATACTATATATATAGATGCTCTAAATGATCTGCATTAAACTAATACCGCACATAATAGATTGTATTTTTCTGGAAGATTTATTTCAGCCTTAGTAATTAATCCTCGCTGATTA
Source organism: Trachelipus rathkii (assembly GCA_015478945.1). Classification (NCBI taxonomy): domain Eukaryota; kingdom Metazoa; phylum Arthropoda; class Malacostraca; order Isopoda; family Trachelipodidae; genus Trachelipus; species Trachelipus rathkii. Next base: position 9,376 of record JABUQX010049029.1, on the reverse strand, counting down.
ACCAGGACCGCATGTGCGCGTGAGGACAATATGCCGGGTGCTGCTACACAACTGAGCCATCCTCCAAGCCAAAAACTTGGATTCAAGACACCACTTATAAAACGCAACCGAACCACCAAAGCTTCCGTCAGCCCGACATTACACCAGGTGTCCACATAATGCTCCTAGCTCTCTTCTTCTACTATTCCTTTAGATGTAATTCCCCCTCACCCTTATCGCACAGTTAGAATAAAGATGTTAACAAAGACAGCCACAAGCCATATAACTTACCCAAAGAGTGTAAAGAGATTAACTGCACCTTCTCTAGAGAGTTAAAATAACACCCGCACTCGTTGCGACGATGAAACCAATAATCCCACGGTAGCTATAAACTGAGCCAATCCTCCAAGCACCAAAAAACTTGGATTCACAGAACAACTTAGTAAAGCAAACCGAGTTCCCGTCAGGCGACATCACCAGTGTCCAGCCTGTCCTATCTCTCGTTCTTTATATTTTAGATGCTAAATATTGCATAATAATCGCAATTACGATAGATGTTAAAAGCAAAACCAACACTATAAATAAGGAAGACAAAGAAATCTGAAACTGCCGTCCTCTCGGAATTGAACCCACCGCATGATGCACGCCTTGAGGACAACTAATGGCCCCGCGTGCCTATACCAACTGAAGCCATACTCCAACCAAAAAAACTTGGATTCAAGAAAAAACACCTCCTAATAACGTGCAACCAGATTCCACGTCAACAGGGGCGACATGCCCAAGGCCAAGACCTGTACCCCTATCCTCCTCTTCTCCATACTATTTTAAGATGGATAAATAATCCCTGCATAATAATCGCAATTAAGATAAGATTTAAAGAAAGAACATTATAATAAGAACGCGAAAGCATTAACATGCCTTCTCTGGGATGAACACCGCATGTTAGCGCTGACCGACCAAGAATAATGCCCGTCTCAAATCTCAGTCACAACTCCCGCAGCCAATCAAACCTCCAGCCACAAAAACTTGCGATTCAAAGAACACTCTATTAAAGCACAAACCACCGCAAACCGTTCCACGTCCAAGGCGCCTCACACAGGTGTCCAAGCTTGTGAACCTCAATCTCTCCGCTTCTGTAACTACTAAATAACTTACCTCAAGCTACACCCAACATAACATGTGCCCCCCCATCAATACACTCGCACAACATACAGATAATTCGATGCTACCACAGAAAAACAAACCCCAAAACTATACACTAAACAGAAGTGTTAGACAGGAATTAAACTGCCATTCCTCTGTATTAACCACCGACACATGTTTCAGCATAGAGACGACCAGAAATCATGACCGCTCGCATTACAACGAGCCATCCCAAATCACAAGACGACTTGAATTCAACAGAACACTGATCAAGCAACCGATTTCCAAGTCAACGGGCGAAGCATCACCACGCTGTACCAGCAATATAAGCCCGTATCTCTCTTCTTTACAATACATATAAATTAACGCATGATCGAATCTTTAATTGCGACGAGAAAGGAATTTCATCAGTCTCAAAGAGTAAACGAAAAATTATAGCTCAAGCAGAACGAGAACAAGTAGGGTCTCTCTCTTCTGCAGAACGTGGAAAGATTGTCACGGTTCAAATATGTTTTAATGCTGACTGCGTACATATATGCCTCCTCTTATCATTTTTTCAAGGAAAAGAATGAAGGTAGAACTTTTGAATGGCACACCTCCAGGGTTATGGGGATGTTGTAGTGATTCTGGATGGATGACAAATGAAATATTTTTTGAATGGATGAAAAATTTTAGTGCATTCTCTCGTGCAAGCAAAAATCGGCCAGTATTGTTTCTCCTAGATGGGCATTCTACCCACACCAAAAACTTAGATGTTTTCGATCCGAAAAAAGAATATGGTGTAGTTATGCTCTCTTTCCCTCCACATTGCACACACAGGCTGCAGCCTCTCGACGTAGGTTTTATGAAACCATTAAGCACCTATTACGATAAGGTTATATATAACTGCTTGGTTATGGTTTAATACAGGTAAAGTAGTCACAATGTTTGAGATCGGAGAGATATTTGGAAAAGCACTTTGTCAGGCTCCAACGATGCTGACGGCGATGAACAGATGTAAGAAGTGTCAAATTTTTCCTTATAATAATGAAATTTTCTCTGATTCTGATTTTGTTGCAGCTGAGATAACTGACTTTCACTTTTTTTCAGAAGATAATCCAATCCAACCATCAAGGCTACAGAATAACTCTAATTTTTTTTATTATGCATATAGTATTATATCCACAACGGTAGAAATAGCCGATAAACCAACTCTAACTCCTTCAGAGGGAAATCTATCGCAAGCGACAATATACCCTGAAAATTTTCGTATCTCTTTTACAGAGATAAAATTTGCAGCTAAAGACACAATAGAAATGGAATCAGGGGAATCGAAAAAGAAGAGGACAATATTCAATTTTCAAATGAATATGATAGTTTACCTGGATGTTCTCATCATTATGTTCCCGTAACTGGATTGGTAACTCCGTCTAAAATGGTTTGTCGCAACTTGTCTTCAGCCCTTAATGTTTCGCCTAAGGAAATACTACCTACACCACAGATCAGCACAAAAGACAAAAGAAATGGGTTTGGAAAAAATTGAAATATTCTGAAAAATGACTACAGTCACAAAAACACGGGAAAACAACGTTTATAGAGGCCAAAAAAAGCTATGGTGCTTATATTAGTCAATGAAGTCGGCTGATAATTTCCGGACCTCATCTCGTTTGAGGTGGGGGTGAAAATTGGGTGTCGGCCACCAGCTCAAATTGGAAATGCTTTGCCCTTCAAGCCAATTAAAAACGGAAACGAGTTAAACTATAGAAATAAATTTGTTTATAGATAATACACTAGTATTAGTAATTACTCGCCTTATTAAAAATCGATTGATATTCTGTTTTTCAGTTTTTGCTACTAATAAACCCTTTAAAAACGTGTCCTGGCAAACGTATAAGGTCATTTTTTCATTGTGCACCACAAGATTTGGGGGGGTCAAGTGCCTCCACCCTCTGCCTACGCCCATGTATATCTATTAAATTTACGTAATATATAATAATATTATTATATATATATATATATTATATATATATATTTATATATTAGTATATATATATATATATAATCAATATATGGATTAAATAGGCAATTTTCACAAATCATACCTTTTTGTTCCGTTTGTCTGTTACACAAAGTGCAGTCACTTTGTAGGTAACCTCAGATCATAGTTGTCATAAGCGGACATTGTAGAGTTTGATTGCTTGTGTGTATCTGAATATATGCCTCAGGCCTTGCTCAGGATGTGGATGTCTTCTCAGTATGATATATTATATAATATGATATATATATATATATATATATATATAATATATATGAGATATATAATATATATTATATTTAAAGGTTGACAACATGTGCAGGAGGTATCTTGAGTTGTAGATCCGTTTTGTTATTCTAAAATTTTTTAGTTTTCCTTTAAGATGGTTGGTACGTGACTTGACCGTACATTATTAAGAGTTTGTATTCTGTAAAAAACCATTTCACGTAAAGATTTCATATATATATATTATTATATATAATATATATATATATATATATACTAATATATATATATTATATACTATATAATTATATAATTATATACTATATATATAGTATATAGTATATATATAATGCCGCAAACTATCGTATCTTAGGTTTCTCTTAGTTTCTGTAACGTGAATCCAATGCCAGGTTAGGTTGAATTGCCATGCAACGTGTATCAATCTCGTTACGTTGCATTGCTCGGTCAACGTGTATCCATCTCGGTTAGGTTCAACTTTATCCCCTTTTAAGTTTAGGTATGATAAGGTGTGGTTAGGTAGACAGTTTAATATATATATATATAGTAATACTTAGATGACGCGGATGGGGATATAGCTCGTTTAGTGAGAAATATAGAGTATATATATAATATTATATATATATATATATATATATATTATATTGTATTAATATCTCAATTCGTACCATATGTGTTCTTGAACCGAGTAACTTTGAGTCGCGTACACTTCAGGCACGCTGACTCTGGCAAAAGAGCGACTTTGTTTGGTTGCACAACAGAACGACGAAAGGCGATTTGAAGACTGCTATTCTTCCTATGATATATATTATATATATAATATAATATAATTAATATATATATATATTATATACATATTATATATATATTATATATATTATATATATATCACGGGTGTTTCAAAAAGTGCGCAACCCTACATTGTATATATGTATTTCAATTTAGCAGACGTATATGAAGGATGAGATCTACATATGTGTGTATATTTGGACATATACAAGAACCAACGCCTCAATTTCATTTACATCACCAAAAGAACTATACCAACAAGACTACAGTAAACGTTTTTCATAGTCTGGTACTTTGTTCATTGACGATACCACTGCAGTAGTTAAATGCATTTTTAACCTCTTTGTAGCTCTTAAAAGAGTAGCTGATGACAGTCTAACCTGTAATGATAAAAGTCTTTAAGGTTTTCTGAGTTAGCCTTTTTAACGATGGGACACATCAGCAAGGATGTCAGGAATTAAGAGATGGTCAACCTGGGTTCTTTCAATTCTGTACAGAACCTATGTGACGAATATTTTTTAATCAACTGTGTTATTGTCGGCTTGTTTGGAACCTCAGACTGAGTAAATTTCAATTTAAACCTTTCAATCACACGTTTGTATGAACAATGTTTCAACAATGCATACACGTTCATAGCATTGCAAAAATAAGAAAACTCAATGGAATGAATGCTACAGTACGAATGGCGCGTAACTTTATCTTTTCCACGGCAACAGATAGTACTGTCACCTGATCAATTTAGGGGGGGCAAGACTTAAATTCTACACTCTTATCTGTCGGATTGATTCCTATAGGAATCAACCTATATATATATATATATATATATATATATATATATATTAATATATAATATATTATATATATATATATATATATATATATATATATTTATATATATATATCAGGGGCGTATACATAGGGTAGCCAGGGTAGGTAGCTCATCATTTTTGCAGGTATTTTTAATAAACATATATTTAAATGGTAAAGTTAAAAAATTATTTTTATTTTAATTTGAAAAGTGAAAAAAGAAAACCGATTTATAAAATAAATTTAAAGAAAAGCAACTACTTTAGGAATACAACAATTATAATAATAATTAATTTGGAATTTTCCTTCCTACTCCTGTTCTTAAGAGTAACATTCCAAGCTATGGAGTACATAGATCTTCATTAATTTCATATAATAATATATAGGATTAGGCCAAGCGTCATACCTTGCCTGTCGCGCGAAAATACGAAAATTCGCGGGTAAGAAATTTTTCGTTCACAGTGTATTTCGTTCTCTTAGTGGATGGATTTCGTGGTGTTCGATGTAAAGTTTTGAAGAGAAAAAGAATGTTGGTGAATCTTCGGTCGTGCTTTGTGTTCTCTTTGGCGTCTCTGTTGTATTGAGGGTAGTTATGAGAGTTGTGGTTTGAGTGGGTGTATTATTTTGATATTTTGATTTTAGAGGTTATTAAGTATGATTGTTATGTTGATTATTATTTATTGTGGTAGGTAGTGTATATTGGGTATATATATTCGTTGTGCGGTATGTTTCTCTGACTTGTTTGTCAAAAGCATGGCGTAAGCATATCCGATGTTGGGTGTTTAGTTTGAAATCCTTGCATTGTTTTTTGTACTTAATTTGTTTTTGGTGTTGTGTATGTTTAGTAATATGAGATGTAATCGTGTGTTAGTTACAGTGCGGTTATATGCTGATTATTGTTACTCGTTTTTTATTAGTAGATTTTTAATAATAACTTAAAATAGTGCATATTGGAGAGCTCGAGTGATGAGTGATTTGGATTTATTTTTTGTAAGAAATAGATTGGTATAAGTGATCTCTCTATAGTTAAGGAAGTTATCAGGCTTTTAATGTTAAGAGATCTGTGGCATGACTAGTATTGTGTTTGCTGTTTTATTTCCAAATAGTACTGTTCGCAGATAGGTCATTGTGGATGTTATGTGGTGTTGGTCGGTGTATATGTAGTATATATATATATATTATATTAGTATTATATAATATATATATATATAATCTATATATATATATATTATAGTATATATATATATTATATATATATATATATATATATATTTATATAACTGCCTTACGCAATTAATAATCTTTCAAGTACGCCACTGATAGTATATCATATATTAAATCTATAATATGTATATCTATATATATATATATCAATATATATAAATATATATTATATATATATAATAATATATAAATACTATATATTTATATATTATAATATATAGTGCATTGATAAAAATATTAAAACAAAGATAATTAGCAATTACAAAAGGATAAAATAAAAATATCAGTTATATTTTTAATTATATAGTTTTTTTTAAAATTAAGGTATTAAAAAATAGTACAAGAAAAAAGGAAAACAACTATTTTTATGCTATTTGGAAAACTTCTATTCACTAAAATTCAATTTATGATTACTTGAGGATGAACATATATAAAGAAGCCTGGGATAACCATGCAGGCAAGCGGGGGGGAACCCAACAGCAGCCAAAAGCACCCCGTGGTGAGCAGTAATGGAATAGAGCCTATGAGTGTATGGTTCAGTACAGCTTCATGATTAATAGAGGCAATAGAAACATTTTGTATCATGTGACAAAATTCCTAGCAGTTTGCATATTTATTAGGTTTTATTCCATTTCAAAACTATGTAATAGTTGAGATTAGGTCAATCTGACTAAATATCGATATTTTTTCCGATAATCGTTTTTTTTAATATCTTTTCTCCCCATGTAAGAGGACTAAAAAACCGCTGCCAAATCTCACGTTCCATATATAAATATATCGTAAATGTTTCAATTTTTAATATATAAATATATACTATATATATATGATATATTATATATATATATATATATATGATATATATAATACTATAATATATATATATATATATATATATATTATATATTATATGATATATAAATTAAAATTTTACGGGCAATGTTGATCAATCCTAAAGGTTAGGTTTATTTCTACGGCTCATGATCCATAGGGGTTTAGGTTTGAAGCCGTACGGCTCCTAGGTCGCTATAGGACAATCTAGTTCAGGTTGCGATAAGAATTTGCTAGTATCACAGATGTTAATATGTGTATAACTGTGAGTAATACTAAAGATTATCATATAGCCTAAAACTAGTAGGGTTTTTAACTCTGATATATATATTGAGTCGCATTCGTTTCTCGTTAATAGGTATTTCGGAGATGATAGAGGATATGATTTTGAGGGATATATGTATTTTAGCGCTATTATATATAGTAATATATATATATATATATATTATATATTATATATATATATATATTAATAGTCAGTGCGATTCCTTCCTCATGTTTGACGCTGCAATGCTTGGAAACTAAATAAAGCTAAAGAAATGCTTATCCTCTAAATCTATAATATATATATAGTATATATATAATATATATTAGTATATATATATATATATATATATATATTATATATATATATATATACTATATATATATATATATTAATATTATATATATATATATAATATATAATATATATATATAACCGTATTAAATACATTAAACTTAACTTTAAATATTACGGAAGGTTTACTTGAACATGAAATCTATTCTTTAATAAGTACCCAAAAATTCTTTTCTATTATTAAAATTTAGAAAAATGTCTTTATTTTCTCATGTTTCGTAAGAATAAATTTTTTGGTTTTCCTAGTCGATATTAGGGGAAGGATTGGACAATCTTACTTCATTTTGAGAGTTTCTCGGTGGCATATGTCTTTAATTCTCTTGAGAGTTGAAATATGAGCGTTCAACACTCGCACTTGATATTGGTATATTTAGAGTTAAAATTATTATCAGTCTATGGATTTCCTTAAGGCATTCTGAAATCTTATGTTCTCTAATAAATCTTAAGGATTTGGTCAACATTATCTCTAGCAAAATTTTTGTGTTGAGTATGCAATACACAATTCCGATTGCAAAACGTGGAAAGTCAAAGTAAAAACGGTAATTTATTTTTAAGGATTGAAAAGCCTTTTGAGAAAAACTAATATTGTATGATTTAAATTTTGTTGGAGCAGTTGTCGCAGCGCAGCTTGACCTCATGAGATTGTATCACGTTATATTTTAGGTTGAAAAGAACACCAGAATGTTACTTCATGATGTGATATACTTCATTCGTTATAAATATTTGATTATATAACTGTGTATTAAAGAGATTGAGGATAGGAAGTAACACACACGGTACCTATTGTTCGTTAAGTGTGGATATGTGAAGCCTGAGAGAGGTTTCTCGTGATGAATTAGTAGGATCGAAGATTTGTGGTTTCTAAGTTGTTTCAATCTTCTTTATCGTGTCTTCGATAATAATCGAGGCATAGGAGGCACACCACGATCTTATACAGAAGTAGAGAGTTGTTACTGTAAAATATTAAAAGGTATTTCAAATAAAGTGAGAGTAGAGCACGACAGAAGTATTGACATAGGATTGAGAAACGTGAAGAGTGTTCAGCTCGGTGTATATCGGAATGCGGAGTCGCACCGTGTTTGTTCATTAATTTCCATCAAATTGTTTTGGTTATCAAGAAAAAATTAAAAAAGATTAAGAATAAATCTTCTAATAGTTTCTTTTTACTTCTTTCAACGAGTCGTGATGAATAATTCCACTGACTTGGAGCCAATTTTATAATAATATATATATATATATTATTATATTATATATATATTATACTATAATATATTATATATATATATATATATATATATATATTATATATATATATGATATATATATATATATATATATATTATCTATATATATATATATATATATATATTATATATATATTATATCTTATATATAGGTATATATATATAAATATATATATAATATAAAATATATATATAATATATAATGAAAACGCTTGCCCACAATATCATTCAACAATGATGTTCTCTTAGTAGAACTGTTAAAATCACCCCAAAATTGAAATGCGTAATGATGAATAAAGGCGTTATGTGAAAAAAGCACTAAATTAAACCCTTATCCCACTTTGTTTTAAATATAAAAAACATTAAATTTTTCTCCCTATGCTAGAAGCAGAAAAATAACAAGGGTTAAAGAGGCCAAAGATAAAAAAAAGAAGTAAGTTATTTAGCGCCGTATTTGTCCTTGCGTAAAAGGCCTATTACATTGAA